>JASCZW010008202.1:0-53783 GCA_034211315.2 Aedes japonicus
TCATACATATTATCCGTGTGAAAAACAATGTCCAATTTGAGCTGTGTGTTTTGTTATACACAGAAAAAAATAATTAATTTTAACAACTGCGTAAATTTCCCTCGTATAATTCAAAGCCAAATGAGCGTAAACAACGATATTGTTTGCAATCTTTCATACAACAGGCTCGATTTAGGCGTTATCTGGCTTAATTTTACATGAAATATCCCAGTATTTTCTGGCAAATCTAGCATTCCTCTATGTGCATTAGATAACGCGAGAAAATTCAGTGTTTCTTTTTATCTGTGTACACCATGCTGAAATGGAAAGCAAAAAAAATTGCACAGAAAAAAATAATAATCTTAACAAGCACGTCATATTTACCCTCGTTTGATTTCAAGCGGAAAGGAGACGTAAACAACGAGATGTTTGCAATTTTTCATGCGCCATACAACAATATTGGCAATCTTTCATACAACAGGCTAGATTCAGGCGTTATCTGGCTTAAGTTTACATGAAATATCCCATTATCTTCTGCCAAATCTAGCATTCCCTTTATGTGCATTAGATAACGCAGAAAATTCAATGTTTCTTTTTATCTGTGTGGAATGAGGGTGAATACATAAAAGACTATGTATCTACCGGCAGGAGAAACCGAAAAGAGCTCGACGGAGATGAGTTCGAAGTGATAGATGAGTTAATATACGGCAGGGTAATAAAACATGAATAAAAATGAAAGGCCAGCAATAAAAATATTTTAGAATTTCCACTCAATTATTAAACACTGTGCCATCAGAAAAATAACAATTCGCACTAGAAAAACTTCAAATAGCAATAAAAATTGATAATTCACTTTCAATAATTCGAAGTGACCGGTAAAACTTTCAAAAAAGCACATGGAAATTAGTATAAACGCAATAATAAGCTGATAGTTTTCCGTCATAATAATAGTTCTAACGGTAAACATGTGACGAAAGTCTTCCAAACACTTCAGCTCTTTTCCATCAACATCGCAATCAAACATCAAACTATCAGAAAATAAATTGAAAGATTTTTTTTGTTTCAAATTGGAAAGATTTAAAAAGTCTTCAATTTGGTCACATTTTTACCGCTAGAACTTATTAATATGACGGAAAGTTTTCCTCATTATTGCGTTTATACTAATTTCCATTGCTTTTTTTGAAAGTTTTACCGGTTACTTTTGAATTATTGCAAGTGAATAATCAATTTTTGCCGCTATTTTGAAATTTTTCAAGTGCGAATTGTTATTTTTCTCGTTGGCACCGTGTTTAACAATTCAGTGGCAATTTTGCAGATTTTCTCGGTGCCCAAAGGGTGTCCACGATGAAATTGCCACACCATGAAATTGCTCTTACTTTTAACCGTTGGGTAGAATTTAATGAAAATTTGGGTGGATTTAGTTCATAGTGTTTAGTTCATTATTTACATCCTGCATGTTTTAAAGTCCTGTGATCAAAACTCGCGGAAATGGAGTCGAAAGAACAGCTCGTGCGTGATAAAAATCTTGCGCATTCATCACGAGAACAAGGATCTATCGCATCGTTCCATCGCTGAAACGTTGGGAATCGCGAATTCCACGATGTCGCGAGTGATTAAGCGGTTCGAGGAACGGTTGACCACCGATCGGAAGCCCAGAAGTGAAGGAAAAAGTATTCCGTACAACACCAAAAATCACAACCGCGTAGTTGGGGCCTTTCAACCCAAATCCGAACGCCTTCCGCTCGGGATGTGGCTGAAGCTGCACCTAAGCCAAAGTTTTGTTCAGAAGGCCAAAACTTAGGCTGGGCCTCGAAACGTTCAAAAGGCCCCTAATCACGACAAGAGAGGCAGAACAAGTCCGCGGAAACCCGTGCCAGGAAGTTGTAACCTCAACATGCTGACGAAAGTTGAATGCTGCATCATGGACGACGAAACATATGTGAAGGCCGGGACTTCGAACAGATCCCCGGCAACCTGTTTTTCACGGCCAATGATAAGTTCAGCGTTCCGGGCATGTCCGGCACTCAGAAGATGTCAAATTCACGCTGAAGAAATTCCTGGTTTGGCAAGCCATCTGCGACGTGCGTGAAGCGGAGTGGCATTCTTTTCGGGACCCAGGACACGATGAACGGACGAGTTAGTACGCCATAAAAGAGTGCCTCCAGAAGCGGCTGCTTCCTCTCCTGAAGGCCCACAACGTCCCAACAATCTTCTGGACGGATTTGGCCTTCATGCCACTACTCCAAGAACGTGCTGAAGTGGTATGCGGACAACAAGGTCAATTTCGTGCCGAAAATGTTCAACCCTCCCAACACCCCGGAGCTCCGCCCCATCGAGAAGTACTGGGCGATTATGAAGCAGCACCTTCTTAAAACGACCTAAGGTAGTGAAGACAGTCGAGGAACTGAAGAAAGTATGGGTTTACATGCAAAAAACGGCTGATTCACAGGTTGTGCAGAATCTTATGGCCGGGGTTAAGGCCAAAGGTGCGGGCATTTGCGTATGGACTGCAAATAAAATACGAGTAAAATGGTGAAATGAAGTTTAATAGTTATTTCTCGATCCCTGAAAATTTGATGGCAAATCGGATGAAAACTCAAATTTTGCGAATCAATTTTGTGTGTGGCAATTTCATCGGGGACACCCTTTATATGTTCATTAATTAGTGCCAGTATATATTTTAGTCGTTAATGTACCTCGTATGATAAGTGACGTCGGAAAACAACTGCAGCAGAGAACCAACAATCGTGCTTACTATTGACTCCACAAAATCTCCGGCTCTGGTAAATTTTACCCCCGTACTAAGTGCACCATGTACAAGACACTGATAAGAACGGTATATCTCTATGGGCCTCAAACATGGACAAAGCTCGAGGAGGACCTGTAAGCACTTAGAGTATTCAAACGAATGGCGTACACAGATAAAAAGAAACATTGAATTTTATGCCTTTTCTAATGAACATAAATGGAATGCTATATTTGGCAGAAATTAATGGGATATTTCATGTAAATTGAGATCAGATAACGCCTGCATCTAGCCTTTTGTATGACAGATTACCAACATTTTTGTATGTTGTATGGATGATTGCATACAACTTCGCTATTTACGCCTCCTATAGATTGAAATTAAACGAGAGGAAATTTTACGCGCTTGTTAAAATTAATTATTTTTTTCTGTGTATGAAATACACTCCGTGTCATAACTGTGTGATGTGATGTGTAATAAGAACCCACCATCAGTGCAAGGATTACCTATTGCTGCAGGACTATTCTCAGGAGGTTGTTCTGAGAGAATAGCCTACGTGATGGCTTATTGTAGCAGGGTCAGCCGATCTCAGTGAGGACCTTCGGAAGACTACGGCCAGCCCCTAAGACTGTACCTTGTAGTTTTTTAACCTACACATGACAACCGTTTAGAACCTTACTTTCACTTTTTTTTAAAAACACTATTTAAAAAAAAAAGCTTTTTTGAGCGTATTAGTAGAACGATTGTGATTGGGAAACTATGAGAATTGAAAAATTGACGCTTCATTTGAACACTTTTTAAAAATAAAAAATAAAACATTGAAACATTTTTTTCAAATTATCGTTAGTAAACGCAAGCAAATTCCTTTAAATTCCACTACGAGCTTATCTTTTGACAGATAGGCCTGTTTCGTCTGCTACTTACAGACTTCTTCAGTGTCGAGTCGAGTCGAGGCCTTACAGATCTTGAATTTCTTGGGAAACTTTGATTTTTGCTGTTTCCTGCGAGACTTTGGAACACCGAACTTGTCTTTCGAGTCACATAAAGGGTGATACGGTCAAAATTTGGTCAAGGGAAAACGCGTGTAAATCGGTGAAATCTTCGCATGACAAGGGACTGGCGACTCACGAACCCTTGTCCAGCCAACAAATCCGACTGCCTTACAGATAAAAATAACACTGATTTTCTGCGTTATCTAATACGCATAAAGGGAATGCTGATTTGCATGAACACAATGGGATATTTCAGTAAATTTAAGCCAGATAACGCCTGAATCGAAGCCTGTTGTATGAAAGATTACAAACAATATCGTTGTTCACGCTCCTTTGGCTTGGAATTACACGAGGAAAATTTTACGCGCTTGTTAAAATTAATTATTTTTTTCTATGTAGGCTACCCCCCAGGGAATCCCGTTATATAGTTGTTAAAGGAACAGTGAGACATTTTCAGCATAAATGATTTATAAAAAAGTTAAGACAAAATGAAAATTTCACGGCTATACTGAACTTTAGATTCAATTAACACATTTATTTTTGTTTTTATTTGCACTAGTAAATGTACTGGGATATTGCAAATTTCTACTGTTCCTAATAAAATAGTTGTGGGCAATAAAATGAGGAAAAATCTCACAAAATACAGAATACTTACATTTTTCGTGGTAGGGTAAGACTTCAGCATGCTATCTTACCGCGCTGGCGACATTGCGTTGGTGGGACTGCCTCCTAATGGCGATAGCTGACGAGATACAGCGTTTCTTACTCAGCCGCTGTTTGAGCTGCACCTCCTTGGTGGACAGACGCTCGGCGCGCACCTCCTCAATCTAACTGAAGTCAGAAGGACAACAGTGCCCAGGCTGCACTACCAGCTAAGTACGCAACCCTTAGCTGGCGGTCTTTGTCATCTGTTGACCCGTGGAAGCATGAGGTAGGAACTTGTGAGGACCAGAGCTATGTTGCGGGGACGCACGCTCTATCACAGTTGTCGACTCACCATTTTGCAGCCTCACTCCGTGTCATAACTGTACACAGATAAAAAGAAACATTGAATTTTCTGCTTTATCTAATGCACCTAAAGGGAATGCTGGATTTGGCACAATATTATAGGATATTTCATGTTCATTTAAGCCAGATAACGCCTGAATCAAGCCTGTTGTATGGAAGATTGCAAAAATTGTTGTATGCAAACATTGTTTACGCCTCCTTTCGCTTGAAATTAAACGAAGTGAAATTTTACGCGCTTGTTAGAATGTGTATAATGGGTGCAGGACCTCAACCTACCTATTCAGCATACTTTGAATTAAGTTAGACAGAAAAAAATAATTAATTTCAACAGGCGTGTAAAATTTCCCCTCGTGTAATTCCAAGCCAAAGGAGCGTAAACAACGATATTGTTTGCAATCTTTCATACAACAAGATAAATTTTAGCGTTATCTGGTTTAAATTTACATGAATTATCCCATTATTTTTTGCCAAATCTAGCATTCCCTTTATGTGCCTTACATAACGCAGAAAATTCAGTGTTTCTTTTTATCTGTGTACGGCAAGTAGATACTTGTAATCCTTGCCACGCAGATGAGACGGCTTGTTTTAGGTCATGAACGCTTGCATACTGTCTGCATATAATTCACGTAGAATCAATCCCCATATATTCTAGATCGGGGTTTGGTCTGGAGATCAAGCTGGCCATTTCATAGTTTGAACTCCATGTTTGTGAACCACAACATAGTGGCTCTACTTGTATGAACTGAAGCATTATCTTGCTGAAATATGTAGCTTAATCGATGTCTCCGCAAGAATGGTAGCAAATGACTTTGGAGTATCTCAATGTATTCCCGACTATTCATTCTGGTGGATGGAAAAGCAATCTGCACCGTTCCAGTTTGACAAAATGCTCCCCTAACCATCAAACTACCACCACCAAAGTTACGAGTCGAAAAAAACGCTGCTCCTTTCTTAAGTCCCTCCAGTATGAAAAAAATCCATCTGGGCCATCCAGATTGAATTTTCTTTCGTCGGAAAAAATTACCTAGAACTTAATTAATTTTATAATAGTGAATAATGAAGCTTACATACCTTACTCCAATCTCTACGCATATTAGCTCGTGCGAATTCGAGTCGGGCTTGTTTATGGCGAGGTGAAAGTCGTGGAGCTTGCTTCAGTTTTTTCCGCTGAATATAAGGAGAGTTTTTCAATGTTCGATAGATTGTAGAACATGAAACGTCAAGTGATAACTCAGCCTTAATTTGTTTCAAACTTTTGAATGACTTCTTTGCAGTTTTAACAATTCTTCGTTGTCTTCTTTAAGACAACGTTTTCTTAGGTCCACCTGTCTTGTTATCCCCATGTCGTTCTGGATTTCTCAGAAAACTGATTATGACGTGATGCGATCTTCCCAAACGTCTAGCAATATCGCGATTACCAACATTACATTCGCGAAAAGCCTAAATTTTACCTCTTTCTTCTTCCGTCAAATGCGTTTCACGCAGCATTATTCCGGAGCATTCGAAACACGTCACAACACGATAAAATGTGCAAGAAAACTGAAGCGCAATTCAAGTGCATATAGTTTTGTATGTATTGGTACTATAGTTATGAAACAGCAAAAATGAGTGATTATATTATTATACGCTCACACAGTATATCAATGGATTCAGAAGTGTTGTGGTGTGAGTCAACTTTCTCACACAGTTTCTGCATGTGAATAAATGAAACGGTAGAATTCATACTTCATTGAAACCTATGGACTTTTTAAGTGGATCTATTGTTATGAAATGTAGAAGAATGAACCAGGAGCTGGCACAACTCTATGGCAAACCAAGTATCCAGAAGTTTTCAAGCTGGAAGAGTGCAATCAACGGGACACGTTGAATGCCTGGCAATAATCCCGCAAAAATGGTGTTTGCCTCGAATCCGGCCGCTACAAGACGCAAGAGAGCGCGGCGAGCTAATCGGTTCGACCAAGTTGGGAAGTACGAAGTGTAGAACGCTCGAGAAGCTAGAGAATACCTAACCTATGTTACTTAGTGAAACATTGGGGCACAGGTGCGGTCCTGAAATCAATTTTTTAAGGTTGGGTGGATGGTACCACCCACCGTACCATAGAAGATCCGACTTTTAATAATATGATACTACCCCTTTATGCGGAAATCATTCAACATACTGTTGGGATGGATAAACATGCAAAGTTTTACCCATGTTCTCCCTGATTTTCCTAAGTTTTCTACGAGGGAACAATACCAAAAATGGGTATTCAGTTTTAAGCCCAAAACCCTCAAATTGCAATAAATTTCTTCAACAGGGGAGCTTCGACTAGTGCAATATCATAAGAACTGTCTCAGCACACTTGGAGTATGAGCAAGATGAGCCGTGAATTTTTGCCACTCAAGGTTTTTTTTTTTTTTGGATATGGGGTGGCATTGAATCCAGACCTACAGGGATCCGTGTTAGCATTTTCTTCATCTGCCGGATTTCCCAAGAATTTCTCATTGAAAAATTATTGAAAAATATCACATAAAACTTAAAAGATTATTTGTAATAGAGGTGACTAAAAATTTTTAATTTAATATTACACTTTTAAAAATAATGTATAATAAATGCGACCAAATGGACTTCGGCCTTATTTCATTCGACAGCTGACGTCGTTATTCATATTGGTTTTTGATTAAAAAAAAATCAACAACAAAAAATGTCATTTTTAGCCACCTTAAACCAAAAAGAAGGGTATTAAAATCGCTTGAAAACTCGATTTTTATCCGAGGCCTAGGAAGCCGAGTGGCACATACTATTCGACTCAGTTTGATTAATTGAGCACATGGCTGTCTGAATGTGTGTGTGTAGGTGTGTGTTTAAAGGGGTTGGAAAATCTGCAACCAGGCTTCTGAGGCTGAAAAACTCAGAGTGTTGGGATGAGGGTGCCAACTACTCGACCCTCTAAAAACCCACCCTTGCCTTAAGCCCTGGACCCTCGCCGGAACCACCATTCGGTATTAAATCGGGAGGGGGCTATTGTGCTTGCTAGGCACCCACTATGTCTAACTATTCAGGGCTTCAGTAGATAGGTGCTCCCTTCGACCTACCGTTGGTCGTTTCGCAATTTTTGTTGGAGATCGAGGACAATCTGGAAGGCTGCTATGCATACCGCGTCCCTGATGTTCCGGTCTTGGCACATCCTCTGGACCAAATTATCCGGTGTCGTGTCGTGACCGCATTCGGCTATCATGCCGGATCTCACGCCGTTAAAGCGAGGACATGCGAAGAACACATATTCCACGGTTTCCTCAACTCCCGCACACTCGGTGCATGCGGAGAACTGCGCATGCCCATATTTGTGCAGAAATTTTCTAAAGCAGCCATGGCTTGACAGAATTTGCGTTAAGTGAAAGTTCACAAAATGGCATCCACTATCGACTTCCCTTTACAGCAGGCAAACTGGTGGTTAAACAGACCGCCTATAACCTCCGTGTTTTGTTCAGTCTGTTGAGGATTACCCTTTCGAGCACTTTACCCGCTGTATCCAACAGACATTTAGGTCTATATTCCGATGGATCCCTTGGTGGCCTCCCTGTCTTTGGTAACAATACTAGGGAATTTTTCTGAATTTTTACACTTTTGCATCACCACCCTGAACATTTCGGGAGCCAGCAAGATAGCCGTCTTTATGGCCAAGTTAAGAATACCGTTCGGTTCTGGCGCTTTGTTCACCTCTAGCGACTTTGCTATCGAAACGACTTCATCTTTTGTCACCGTCACCTCATATCCAGCCCCCGTTGTGTAGTTATCAATACTCACGTCACTACGGATATTAGCCTGGGCCGCCCATCCCTCCATCGCTCTGACCGAGTTATGGTCTGGGATACTGGAACGCTGGTCATGGGATAAATCTACGGCTGTGGGGGCCAGGGACTTGAGTCGTGGTTCGGAAAGAGTCCTCCAACGATCACCTGCAGCCGGTGTCCCTCTGAATTTGCCATTACTACCCATTAGGCGTCACCCCACGGATTCACATTGGCCTTCTGACACAGACCCTCGAAGCAGGCTCGCTTGCTGGCCTTTATCTCCCTCTTTAGTGCGGCCTTCGCGGCGACTAGCGACCCTTCTACGCTCGATTCTCTCGACGTCTGACCGCGCTCTTTGCACCATCCGTCTTGCGTAGAGGCATGTTCTTCGGTGGTCGGCGATCGACTCTGTTCTCCAATACACCGGCGATCTCAGCATGGTCGCATCGCATGCTCGTGTAAGTGTCATAACGAGTCGTTCGCCGCAGGGTTCGTGGGTTTCACGTAAGTTTCGTTTTCTCTCAAGCGCCTCTTTTGATGTGTCTACATCAAAGTAGGACGTCCTCCATCTATGGGCGAATGAAGTGGATGCTGCTCCTTCCGCAGGCTGCCTTGTATTGTGGGCGGTACAATAACGAACCCATAAATGGTCACTATTGCTGTAGCCACCATCCACCCTACAATTATTAGAGATATTTATTTATTTAGTTCTATTACGTAACTTAAGACTTGACGGTCTTTTTAATGTTACAATGATTTTCATTGATAGAATAAGCGCTGCAATTCCAGACTTTACAAATTTAACTTATTTTCTGTACTTCAATATTGATTCAACTTTTAAACTTCTTCTATTACTTGAAATGCTCTATACATCCTCTCTTAAATGCTTTGAAAGAAGTTTCGCTGGAAAGATTATTTGGTAAAGAATTCCAGTGAACTACACTCGAACGAAAAATGAATTACCATACTTGAGGTTCGATGTCGCGGAAGAATAAATTTCTTAGAACGATTGCTTCGTGAAAATTGTAATTTGCTGTATAAATAGTCTGGCATTTTTTGAACTCGTAAGACCATGCAAAAATAAACATGAACGTAGTTTGCTGAAGTTTTCAAATCGGCAGCCAATTAATATGGCAGCATAATTAATCATCAATTAAAAGAGAGATTTGAGCAATAAAAATGAAAAAAGTGCCATTAAATTATTAGGCCTGTGCCAACAAATAATGTAGATCAGCATTAAAAAATTAGAATGAGCAATAAAGATGAGAAAGATCTCGGATAATCTAATTGGACCGGTAAATCTGTCAAATACAGCAACAGCTATTAGTATATGTGCAATTAAATATGGCAGTATTTCGCCAAATTATGTAATTTGAGCACTAAACTATTCGCATATGTCTTTTAATTTTGTTGATTTTCCCATAAAAACAGTAAAAATGAGCAATGGATATTTATTTATCCATTGCTCATTTTACTGTTTTTATGGGAAAATCCAACAAAATTAAAAGACATATGCGAATAGTTTAGTGCTCAAATTACATAATTTGGCGGAAATACTGCCATATTTAATTGCACATATACTAATAGCTGTTGCTTTATTTGATAGATTTACCGGTCACAATTAGATTATCCGAAGATCTTTTCTCATCTTTTATTGCTCATTCCTAATTTTTTAATGCTGATCACACATTATTTGTTGGCACAGGCCTTAATAATTTAGTGGCACTTTTTTCATTTTTTGGTGCTTTTTCTGAATTACTAAGTGCAGGTAAATATTTTAGTCAATTAATATATGCTGCAAGTGAGAAACACTTGTGTATCTGTTTAAGTTGAACACATAACGTAGGCATGCATTCAAGGCAACCCGTAGTTTATTAAATGAGAAAACCGATATTTCATCTAGAAGAAAGTCACAAGCCATGAAATGTGGAAGAATAAGGCTTTTAAACAGCTTTAATTTGGTATCACTTTTGAGAAACGACGATGAAACATATAGTGAACGCAAAGAAGCGTAGATTTTCCCACATTGTAACATAGCACTCTTGTCCCACCCAAAATTGGATTGAATATGAATGCCCAAACTCGTTGCACTTTCAACATACTCAATTGTTTCTTGATGTAATTTTAATATTGGTTTCAATGTTACATGGAATGAAGAGTTGGAAATAAAATTGCCTTCGTTTTCTAGAATTAAGAGTAAGCCTATTACACGTAGACCATTCGTGAATTCTTTGTAAATCTTCATTTATTTTGCTGGATATTTCTACAGCAGACATATTTTTGGAATCGAAATATAATTGTGCGTCATCAGCGAATAAATGTATTTTGCAATTTTTACTACTTCAACCAGGTCGTTAATATATAATGAAAAAGAAGAGGCCCAAGAATTGAGCCCTGGGGAACTCCTGATGAGATACGAAGAAATTCGGAATAAACTTCGTTGTTCAAGACAGTCTGCGCACGACACTTCAGGTATGATTTGACTAAATTAACAGCATGATCGGAAAACCTAAACCAAGCTTTTAATTTATGACATAATACACGATGGGAAATAGTGTCAAAAGCCTTGGAAAAATCCAAAAGAATCAGAACTACTGGACGATTATTATCAAGAACCAAGCCGATATCATCCAACACCTTCAGCATAGCTGTTTTGGTACTATGTTTTGAACGATAACCAGACTGAAGATGGTTGAGCATCTTATTTCTCTCGACGAAGCTACACATATCCTTTTTAATAAGTTTTTCGAATATTTTTGATAGTGCACATAGAATGCTCATTGGTCGTAAGTTATCCAATGAGCTTGAACTTTGCTTCTTCTTTATTGGTATAACTTTAGAATTCTTCCATACATCAGGGAAAATACTAGTTGTTTTTATAGAATTGAATAAATGAGTAATTGGCTTAATTATAATTGGAGAAATTACCTTTAAAAACTTAATTGGTATCATATCAAGACCAATTGCATTTGATTTTATAGAATACATTGCGTGAACAACGTCAGATTGTTCAACTTGATTGAAGTAGAAGGGATCACTATCAATAACATTTACATCGGAGGAATAGTCTATATTATCATCGGATGAGAAATTATTGCAAAAAGCATTGTTTACTTCATCAGCACTAAAATTATTCGCTACAGAAGCGACTGTCTTTTTAATGCCAAGTTTTTTAATATTCATCCACAACTGTTTTGAGGAAGTTTAGGATCAAGCCGAGACGCATAGTAACGTTGTTTCGCAGATCTTACCAATATATTTACTCTGTTTCGTGCTCTTTTAAATAAAAGTGATCGAATTGGCTTTGACTAGATTTCCATTTTTAAATAATAAATCTCGATCTACAATCGCTCTGCATATGGTTGAGTCAAACCAAGTATTAACTTTTCTATTATCAGAAACAGTTCGGATCGGAACAAAGGAGTCATGTAAGTTCAACAACACAGAGTTTAAAAATTCGATCAGTTGATTCGAATCATTGATTCGGTAGAATGATCGCCAGTCGTTCGATTGAAAAGCTTCTATGAGAAGATCTATATCGATGGCATTGTAATCACGAAACTGAATTGTCTTCGGAGAACGCTTAGGGTTGAAATCGAGAGATGCGAACAGTATATCATGGTTGGAGAGAACAGGAGCTTCGATTTGACTAAATCTTAAAACTTTTGTTGTGTCATTAGCCAATATCAAATCCAATTGAGATGAGCCATTTCTATGAAAGAAAGTTGGCTCACTCCCCAAGCTTTGAAGAGAGTGCGTAAACAATACATTTTGAAGTCTCTCAGACCTGGATGAATTTGCCGATAGATTGGTATTAAAATCACCTAATAAAAAAATATGTTCATAATTAAAGCCATAAGACGAAAGCAAAAATTCCAATGAAGCCGTACAATCAACTTCAGGTGGGTTGTAGAGTGCTGTCAATAAAATTTTATCATTTTGCAAAACAATTTCAGTGGCTACGAATTCAGTATGAGCAGTTCCTATCTCATAGTTTGACTTCGAAATTACATTGAAGTGAATTCCAGTCTTTATGTATAATAATATACCACTCCCTATACGACCTATCCGATCATGTCTTACTATCTCATAGCCATCAATTGCCACAACAGAATTGTTCGTTCTATCCGTCAACCATGTTTCGCTTACACAAATAATATCGACATTACTCACCTCAGCAATTTTACGTAATTCTTCAACTTTACAAAACTTACGAGCACATATACTTTGGCTATTCAGACAACATATGGATAGTTTATCTTTGAAAAACGCGGATTTCATAACTGTGCCAGGAATACACCAGTTCGTCGAAGTGTAAATCATTGGTTCATTAGCCATTAGACAAATAATAACACAAAGCAACTAAAAGAGGAAAATATGAAAGCATTTCATCAAGCACAATATTCATTACAATATATATTTTTATCGAACTAAATGCAAAAACAGTGAAAGCAAAAATGAATGAAAACATTGATCAACCAGAATACAGCAGCATATGCGCCATTCAGCGCCAAGTTCCAGAATATTTCTACGCCAATCAGCGTCCAGAATAAACAACAGCAACAACAACTCAAACACTTGCGCCATTCAGCACCTTGTTCCAGTAGCAACGATATAGCAGCCAGCAGAAGCAGCAGCAGCAGCAACACGAACAAACTTTTAGGAGGGAATCATGGGATACAGGGAAAGGAATGGAAGGAGAAAAGTAACGATTTAGGAAAGGGTAGACGATGCCGAAATGAGAGTTACTCTCTGTTGATATAGCCGTATCTTTATCATCTCCGACTCTCCTCACATACAGCACACCGTTTCGAGTAAAAACCCCTCGCAGCTTTCCATCCTTCTTTAGTTTCAGTGCCTTGGTACGCAGTTCACGAACGTTGGGTCCCAGGTTTTCGTTAATGTATATTCGCTTCTCAATTGTGAATCCAATTCCAGAGAGTGAGTAACGATCGCGTCCGAAGGTAACATGAGTAAAAGTCGTTTCGCTGGATAGTGATCGTAAATTGTATCAATATGACGTAGACATTCCCAGCAGTTGTTACTCCTTTGGAGAGTCGACGAATGTCCACCAGAGGAAAATCTCCTTCCGCATAACCGAACGATCTGCACCAAGTGTGGAAGTATGATAGCAGATTTTCTCCAACTACAAATGGGATTCCGCTCACAACAAGATCGTTTACGCGAGCGGATCTGTGCAATGCGATAGACGTATCCTCTTTAGCTTTTTCGATAGAGCAGGACAACGTGGTAAATGTTCGTTTGTTTTCATCCCGTAGCTTCTCGATATCTGAAGCGATGTCGTTACGCAGTTTACTCATCTCCAACGTAATGGATGACAGCGATTCTCCCAGTCTCTTAAAATCCTCTTTCGCTGATCGTTGGTAGGTAGACAGTTGGGCTTGCATTAGATTTGCAAGGTCTGCAACGGTCATGTCGCCATCACTTCCCTTTGCACTCACTTTAACGAGTGAGTTACTTCGAAAGTCTGGTTTGGTGATCTTTGTCGGTCATGATGGCGGAACTCACTTGTTATTGCTAGAATGTATGGTCTTCGAACGTAATCTGGCGGATTAACACGAGAAAAAAAACCATGTTTTCACTGTTTGCACTAGACAACCAATTTTACGTGCGCTTCATTCTACTTATCGGTACTCACCTCACTATTAAGCAGCCCAGGGCTGCTGAAAATTAACGATTCTGCTCTGTTTCAGTGGTAGATACTCTTGGTACCTACGTTGGCTAGGTCCAAATTGAGCCTAGCCAAGACATCCAGAAGAATCTGACCGCTGGGATTGGTAAAGCGGGTCCCCCACTCGAGTGCCCAAGCGTTTAAGTCCTCCGCTATTATCAACGGGTTCAGGTTTGTTAGCTCAGTTGTCATACAATCGAGCATATTAGAAAACTGTTCAATCGACAATGGCGGTGCGTAGCAACTGCAAAAGAACACCATGTACTTTTACAACCGCGAAGCCTTCGTTGCCCGTCGTCCATAATGCCGCCATATTGGACCTGTTCGCAAACCAGTTTCTGTTGCCGGGTGGGATGCGGTATGGGTCGGATGTTATGGCGAGCAGCACACACAGCAGTTGTAGGGCGGCTTCACAATGGTTGAGGTTTAGTTGGGTATCCTGCTTTACGATTGGCCTTTTTGGAATACCCTTAGCGACCGGACAGATTTGTTCTACAAAATACAATGAATATTTTTATTTCCATACATGGAAATAAAGTTTCCGTAGTAAATGTTTTAGAGCACAAAAAAAATAGAAAAAAAAATGCATAGAACAGAGAGATACAACAGCAAACCAGTACGTCAACCAAAATTGTTTGACTTTTACAAATTACCTACCTTGTAGTTATCATATATTTTAAGTGTTAAGGGGCTACACAGTTTGAAAGAAACATGTAATTTTTGGCGTATTCTAATGCATACACGTGAAATGCTAGATTTTGGCATAAATTCATGAGCAATTTCACGTACATTTAACTCTCTATAGCCTAAATCAGGTCTGTTTCACGAAATATCAATAACAGTTTTGTTGTTTACGCTTGCTTCGGCTTGCAATTGAACCAGAATGCGTTGAAATTCATTTTTTTTTTGTGCGTCTAATAAATTTAGAAATAGGCTGAGTGTATGGTACTACCCACAATTAAGCAGGAGAGCCAACTGTATCCATCAAACTTCATCTTTATAATGCTAAGCATAATGATAATAATTCAGGTTATTTATGTTTCGTTTGTGAGCATTTCACCTGTCACATTATAAAGTCGTAGGATAGTGCACACTTTTTGATTCAAAATTGTGTTGTTATCAATTAAATTCCATCAAAAGCTGAGTAACTCAAATTTGAGTGAACCTTATTGGGATTGACATATCTTTAAAATAACAACATCCACTTCGATCACAAAGATGTTGTTGAATTGTCGGGTTGTCAATCCAAACACAATTTACTCATATCTTAATAACTTGAAAACGACTCAATTTTGAGTGTATTACAGCGGCTAGACTAGACTACTTGGGGCTTCCACCCATGAAACCATCCACCAGCTTCAAAACATCAGCATACCGCAAAATCCCCCTCAATAGCAGAACCACACATCAGTACCTCAACAAGTGCATTGTTGTTAGCTTCATCGCCCGATAACTTCCAGAACGCTTCAATTTGCCCCATCCCAACGCTAATTATCTTTATTATTGCTATTACCGTTACGAGCGAATGGGCATAGTTCAATTGCTTCCGGGTAGAAACAATGAGATTTGATGTGTTGCTCTGTTATGCTTTCTACCACTCTCCATCGACCGACGAGTCAACACAATCAGTGTGTTGGAAACAATGCAGCAGGCAATTATGCGAAAATCCACGCGAAGGAACCAAGCCCACATACGTCAGAACTGAAATGAATCAAAACAACCACTTCGCGAGAAAGCCGGAACAAAGCGCACTTGTGTACATGTGAGGAACTAATTAGCATTGGGAAGGTTTATGGTTGATTTCCTTGCGATTTCAAAGATGGAAAGCGCAGAGTGATCATGTTTACCCAATATTTCACAGCAACTATGGAGCCGGCCAGCGAATATGACATACTAATAAATGGAAACGCTTGGTGTTTCACGATTTTAATGCGATTCAGTGCTTGGATTTTAATTTGCATTCCATTGCCAGCGCTGTCACGTTTAGTCGCCTAATTCAATTTGTGTTTGCGAGGGTTCCGTTTTCCGCTCACAGATTGTGAAAAAGAAACCCACACGAAAAGAGCACCCCGAAAAATGTCGGTATTGCCAAATTGTCTAGACGCACGGACTTCAGAAAATAATCTCATAACCGTAATATCATGTAGGGTGAATGACGGTTCGGACAATTCATTTACGGTTTAGCGTCATCAGGATTAGCGGGGGGAGTTTGATCGTTGCAAAGCTTGACTTTTGCAAGAGAAGCTATTATAGAGCCCGTCCTAAGATGGGGAAGCAATGGAGGAACGCGGAAATAAATCTGCACCGTTCCGGTCTGGTGTCGTCGTCTTTGTCACACGGGAAAGGTGAGATGGTGCAATGCGTTTCGCTCCGAGAGTTAAGGAAGAATCCGGCGACAGCATGGCGACGACAATAAATGAATTTCGCCTACATGCTTGGAACTCATCTCTGTTCCTGGTTACATGAGGATTTTTTTTTTCGGTATCAGCGTTTGAAATTAAACGGGGTTTGGCAAAATGTGGAATTGGAGGAAACTCAATTCCGCTAGAGATTCTATTTATGTTTCTCTGGACCAAGACGGGAGGTATGGTTTGGGAAAAAAGATACCATTGAATGAAATACACGGTTTATTTAATCGTTTTTGGCAACTTGTCTCCCTGCAATTTTGGAAAATAAACAAATTTTAATAAAGACTTTCAAAAAGGAGGAGAGTTGGCCGACTTTCTGTACCTGCACATTTAAAGACTTATGAATGCATTTTGTACTTGCTATAAAAATAATTTCATTTAAGGTGTACTGATGGTTCTTGATTGAAATAGTTTTTTTCAAACTGTGTTAATTTTGTTGGGAACCTACATTAAGGAAAAGCTTAAGGGAAAGTATTTGGCAACCGATTTTTTCCAGGGTTGATTTTTAAGGTCCATCCGATCAATATTTGGTGGCAAGGCGAAGAAGGCAATTTCAAGTTGTCGAAGCAAGTTTTTTCTTCCATGTTTCATAACTTTTAAAATAAATCAAGTGAGGTTAAAGAGGAGATAGTTAATAAACGGCTCTAGCCTTCCATCATATAGGATGTAGTAAGCATCGGAAACGCTGTTATTGTTTTTCACAATAACTTTTCAGGATAATAAATCAATGCAGAAGTAACTCGTAAAATACTGTAGAACTGTAGAAGTAAGCATCTAGTATGGTTCAACAGAAATAACAATATTTAGAAAAAAAAAAACCGAACGCCGAAGGATCAGAAAGTTTCTAAAAAAAATAACCCAACACTTATGAGAAACTGTCAATATATTTATTCGTTTTTGATCAACTTAACTTGGCATACCGTTATGCTCTGGAAGACAAAAGAGCAAAATAAAATCATGCCCAAAAAATGTTTTGAAATTCATCAGATCAATAACAAAATGAACCAACTTCCCTTCGAAAGTAGCTTCTAGTTGACAAAATCGCTGAAAATTCCGGTGACCTGTCATCTGTTTTTGGGAAATTTACTCGTCATTTTCAGAGGATGTTGCGCGCGTGTGTTTGGGGGGGGGATTTTTTACAACGTTTGGCAAATCCTTCTGTACTGGCTTAATACAGCGGCCTACACTTGGTGATCATGCACTGTGTCCGAGTGTGGTCAGGGTCGACCTTTGAAAAAAGCCTACTTCTGATCCCACTAAAACCTTTTTTCATGTTGCACAACTTCTGGGATCATTGTGGCAATGACGCATACTGCTTCCGATTCAGTGGCTCTGTACGCACTCACGACTCACATGGCCATGAGCATGAAAGTACTGTTCAACTTCACCCGCTTTCACTTAGTTTCCAGAGCTGCGACCGAGGCTGAACATCCATAGCACAGTATCGAAGACTCCGCTACTGCTACTGCGGACTATTCGGTCGTCGGTCATCACACCCAGATACTTCAACACTGGCTTCGAGCCTATGGCAAGCCCTCCGATGACGATTTCTTCTCGCTGTGCTGCTTTAAAATTGCTGACCATTAGCAACTCCGTTTTGAGGTGAGCTATTTGCAGCTTCGTCCCCTGCATCCAGCTTTCAATTATGCCGATTGATTCGGTCGCCAGCATTTCCACTTTTTCCAGTGTTTCGCCTTTCATTGCGCCGCTCGTTCCTCGGCTCCAGTTTCCACAACATGTTTACGTCACATGCGTTTACTAAAGTATTCGTCAGCTCGTCCACGTTTCGGTTCGAGAGTTCGTTGCCGGACCGAACTGTCTCAACTAAGAGTTTCTTGCCGAAAACCCTCGTCTTCTACTTCCGCTCGCCATTATTTGTTCTTCGTATTGCAACAGGATTTCGCTGGCCGATGCAATACCGGATAGCTAAATGGTAACTTTGGGTAAACTTCTCACACAGGCCCCAGTTCATATTTGTCATCAACGACAGACTACAGACGGTAAAATAAATGACAGATTCACGACTGTCTTTGCAAAACATGTTGGCGGAACCTACGTTCGATAGTGTAACTTTCATTTTTGCCAGAGCTTGTAGCAGGCGGCAGGGTTGGTAGGGGAGAACAGTACAAAACGCACTGGGGGGGGTAGAATGACCCATTCAATAAATATGCCGAAATCTTCAAAGCTATAGCTTTAATGGAATGAAACTTTATCAATTCTTAAATAAAACAGCATAACTGATAATTTTGTAGTACAGTAAAGCACTAAATATACCAAAATATGATGAAAATAAAAGAAATTGTCCCGACTGTACTTCGCATGTAAATAATAGAGTTAATCAAATAAGCTTTTACCACGCGTTAATATTTATGTTTTATATTAAATTCCCTTCACATATATTGCACACCACAAAACTTCAAGATAGTATAAAAACGTCACTATAATTCCACGTATTTTCAAAATATTTAGACAAAACCATGCAAAACAAAAACTGGGGCAGAACGCACCGTGGCGTTATGTTTACGTCTTCATGCTTAGAAAAAAATACCCAGTGGAGCTTTTAAGTGATTGAAGCAAACGTTGGGTATAAATAACTTTCTTCTGGTAAAATTCTACCCAAAGGTAAGTACTTTGAACCCAATGTATGATGTATGATGTATGATATGTACTACCACCCATTGTAGCACGGAAACTACGTCCGACAGCAATAGGCTCTCCTCTCTGTTAGACTTGATCAAGCTTAAATAACCACTGATTATCCTAGTCATGCCATTGTATGAAGGGCCAAAAACGGGTTGGATGGACCGATGCATCACTTATACGTATCCACAGGGATATAAAGAATCTCCTTCCAACAACAAGACTGAACAATTGGTCACAAGAGCAATCTATCTAACATAAGGATGCCCCAATGGGCGGGGAGAAGAGCCCACCCTCTATTCACAAACTGTTAGCAATGGGGAGTTAGCATACCCACTCTTCCCATCTAGAGTTCTTCAATCGGGTGCCCTGATGGTCCCTCCCATTCCCATGAAATATTTATATAATAGTGTATATATTTATATAAATGAAAAATACTACAATCATTCATATCTATTATTTACGATCTCCATTCGGTTGATCCTGAAATGCAAGAAATGTATTCAAATGTTTTAGTGTAGAGTTCCATGGTTCGCGCTTGAACGCGTTTCCGTTCGTTTTCACTGATAGCAGCATTTCACCAAAATCTTGATTTGTGGTATCCCGAAAAAGTTATTTAAATTTTACAGAACTAACATTTATACATTTTAATTTACTGTTGCCATGGTCACTATTTGCAGCTTGATGTTGATTTTATAACATGAATCCGCTTTTATTTTTGCTGGCCTAATAGTTATTGCTCCTGTGTTGGGAAAGCAGGGAAGATTGAATTGACAGAGAGTTAAAGACAAATCGACTTAAAAAACAATAAGCAAAGGTTAAATAATCTATGAAGTAAAATCAATAAAACAGTATCATCAAATATAATGATATTGTGAGTAATGATACAAATGAAAAATACATTAGGTAATAAGTGCAAAATCCTACCATAGATTCCATTGCAGTTTCTTTTAATCAAGGTACTAGATACTTCTCAATCATAATGATAATTCGACATAAAGGACAAAATAATTAATAGTTTATATAACCTATAAGGTGAAATTATAAAAAAAAAACAAATATTTATGTTAGAATATAAATCACGAAAACACAAATGATGAAAAATTATAATTATGATGATAAAGATGATAGAGATGAATGATAATGGCTATGAATAAACAATGTCCTATAAGATAATATATATAAAGTGAAGGGATATTATAAAATGCACTGAAAACTACATGCGTGCCGACTGCTGTTTTGTTGCAATTGTAGACAAACTTGCGCACCCATTATGAACCAGAAAATTTTGGCAATGTAGGACCACCATTAGAAAAAACAGAATTTTAAATTTTAAATTATTTTATAATACCTGACGACCTGGAAGACCTGGAAGATATGACAATGGAAAACTATGATATGATTTACCGATCGCACCCCCTCACTTCGCTATTGTCGGATTGACAACATTGCCCAGGCTACGCCAACCAGCGTCTCCATGTTTCAGCTGGCAGTCTTTTGTAATCATATGACTCGTGGAGGCGTGAGGTAGGAACTTGTGTGGACCAGAGGTCGGTCGCACCCTCCTTCAAAGTTGTCAACTCACCATTTGAAGCCCAGTAAGTAATTTGAACCCAATGGTAGATAAACACAATTATAATTAACGTGCAATTAAACAGGAATTTTAAGCCGGTGTCGTTTTGGGATCAAATTGGAAATGGTTGTAAAAATCATGAATAATCATCGTTTTGAATTACAATCACATTTCATCTACAACGAAAACATCGTAATGTTCCATACTCAATAATTTATTCGTGAATTTCAGCTTCCATTCCCTAGTTATTCACGATGTTGCTTAAACGATGCGTTTTGTACCATCCTCCCCTTCATCTGTGGCAAGCTTTTGCACTTCTTACTGAATTTATTTTTCCGGTTTGCAAATGGAGTTTTTACCAATTCTGAGCTGATCTGTTTCATGCAGCGCTGTGTGCCATTTGGCAAGTGTTTGATTTAAGAGTTCAATCACATCATCATAACTCAAAAAATTATTATTTTTAATAATATTGTTTTATTGATTTTACTTCATTGATGATTAAAACATTATTGTTATTTTTGCCCATTCGTCTTTAACTACCTTTCAATTAAATCTTCCCTTTCCAAACTCGGTGGCAACAACGGTCAGCAAAATTAAACCAGATTGCTGAGAGAAAAACAGCATCAAGTAGCAAATAGTGACCATGTCTACAGTAAATTAAAATGTATAAATGTTAGTTTTGTAAAATTTCAATTGATTTAACAAACTTTTTCAGGATACCTCAAATCAAGATTTTGGTGAAATGCTGCTATCGCTGAAAACGAACAAAAACGTGCTCAAGCGCAAACCACTGAACTCCACACTTCTTGCATTTCATGATTAACCGCATGGAGATCATGTATGATAGATACGAATAATTATAGTATTTTTTATTTACATAAATATAAACACTATTATATAAATAATTCATGGGAATGGGAGGGATCATAAGGGCACCCGATTGAAGCACTCTGGATGGGGAGAGTTGGAATGCCACTCTATCATGAGGATGCACCGCTCATTGGGGCATCCTTATGATAGAAAGCTTGCTCTTAGGGAACGTCCATTAATTATGTCACGCAAAAGGTGACTTTTAATAACCCCCAATTGCCACGTTTTTTTGTATGGACCTTCAAATTTTTGTATATGGACTGTCACGTTTTCCCAAACGCCCCTCCCCCCTTACTAATGGACCTTACCTTATGTTCAAGTGTTTAATCTTGTTGTTGGATGAAGATTCTTTATATCCCAGTAATAAAAATAAACTTAGAACATGTATAGACCTTCACATACAACTCAATTCATCATAAAGTTTGTGTTGAGTAAAAACACACTTCATCCTATGAAGTCAAATGATGACTTCATCCTATGAAGTCTTGTTCAGCCGATGTGCAACCGTGCATCGGTGTGTTGTGTGCCCTGACCTGCCGGACGCAGGATATCAGTTGTCGACGGCGGCAAGGGTGCTCCCACCCGTTAAATGTGAGTACTTTAGAAAAAATCCCAATCTGCTTATGCAAACAAACATTTTAATCGAATGATTTCTCGTGAAAATAAGTTCAATGTCAAACATATAAACTGCCAATTCATAGAGGAATCATAGATTTATTTGATTCTACATGTTAGTTTTAGGAACTGAGGTTATATTCGGGAGAAATCAGCAAATGAAGTGATATTTTCATAAGCAGATTCACCCTTGTCGCGAACAAAAACTAGCACAACTATCAACTACTATTTTATTCTTTAATTGTTGTTATTTGATTCTCCCAATTCACTGAGTAACGATCTATGATGAAATTTGTTAGAAGCAGATAATTTCCTCGTTTACATGAGAGGCTCTAAGAGTAACAGATCGTTAGAGATCGTTACTCTGCACAATGGGAGGGAGAAGGAAACAAACAATCGCTCTCTCTCTCTCTCTCTCTTTCTCTCTCTCACAGGCTTCTCTGAAAACAACCATCACAACACTTAGTACACTTTCGTACACACTAATCTGATGACTTCCAAGTCAAAGTGAACGAGTTGAAGTTCCTGATTTCTATGGAATTCGGAAGCAATTCAAAGACCTTTACAAAATATGATTCTTGCAAGCTTCCTCTAATAACTGTTCAATAGCTACATCTCTTTCATTTATCACGGAGTTTTAATCTGCTGTCTTGCTCAAACTTTTAGGTTCTTTTATAACAAGGGCCTGGTTTGGGAATGAACCCCGAGCGAATAATTTATTCCCGTCGAAATAATACAACGAAAGGCGTAAGTGGACACTCGTTCAAAATTGAATGCCAAGTGTAACTTCAAACAGATCGACCATTCTTTGGCGGTAAACGCATTGATGAATTTCTTTTCACGCATCAAACAAATGAACAATCTTTTAAAATCTTATTAAAGTTAAAGTGAACAAAACAGGTTATAGTATATAGTTGTTATCCAGGGACGTTTAATACATTTTAAAGCGTACTTGCTTTACACTATCCAGACAATTAAATACAAAGGCGCATTATGGCTGGCAATCGCGCCTACTTTGGACTCCGAAGGACGCTGAGATCGAACAATGTTCGCCAAACCACAAAGTTGACCATCTACAAGACATTGATTAGACCGCTAGTTCTCTACGACCACGAAACATGGACATTGCTACTGGAGGACCAACGCGCCCTTGGAGTCTTTGAACGGAAGGTGCTTCGTACCATCTACGGTGGAGTGCAGATGGAAGACGGAACGTGGAGGAGGCGAATGAACCTCGAATTGCATCAGTTGCTGGGAGGACCTCCCATCGTACACATCGCAAAAATCGATCGACTACGATGGGCTGGGCATGTCGTAAGAATGTCGGACGACAGCCCTGTGAAAATAGTTCTCGAAAACGAACCGACAGGTACAAGAAGAAAAGGCGCGCAACGCGCAAGGTGGATCGATCAAGTAGAAGGCGACCTGCGGACCCTCCGCAGACAGCGAGGCTGGCGAGTGACAGCCATAGACCGAATACAATGGAGACAACTTCTGTGTACAGCAGAGGCCACGCCGGCCTTAGTCTGATTGATAAGGTAATTCTATATTCCAGTTATCTCTTGCCAAAGTATTTAAACTTCAAAAGAATTTTATTCTGCTGCAGAGCTCGTATCAAAATAACACACGCTACATTTCTATCCAATCCCTCCAGCATCTTGTCACATCATCAAAGCCATTTTGTCGCAAACTTCAGTTATCGTCCATATAACGAATTGACTAAAACACTTAATGCACACATAAACCCGATAATTGTTTACCATAGAGAACCATTCCACCAATAAAACAGGAGCTTTTTGAAATGCCAAAAACCCATTGACACAAGTTTCCAATGAACCAAACATGAATATTTCTCAAACAGTGCTCTTTAACCTTTGCCTTTGACCGTCATCCCACTCCATGGTTAAATGCAAGCTCCAGTTTCAAAAGGCCAACTTGTCTACCTCCTCGTGACTTCCTCCTGCCCGCCCACTACTTAATTCAATTTAATATCAAGAGTTTATTAATGTTTCCCATTGTATGGATCATTTCACTCCAAGGAAGCTGAAACAGTAATTTCTCCGGATTCAACCCATCAAGAGCACGTGGTTTCAAATGTGATAAGAGTCGGTAACCCAATCTAGGAAAGTAACGGTTTGACTTGTTCGCACCTCAATAGCACCGAACCCACCTCCCCCCCCATCCCCTCCCAACAACCCCCGTCATTAAGGATTCATATCTCATCATCAGGTTTCCGCCCGCCCGGGATACGTTCGAGGTAAACATGGGTGTGCGTGAAGTAATACAAATTGAACGCACTCCACAGAAGCAGTATCAATTTCTAAACACAAACTAGTGAAATTCTGTACACGGGACCGAAGCAGCCGACAGCAGCAGCAGCACATAAGAATGCGGATAACCCTTGTTCGGAGAACCGAGTGGTGCTTCAAAGACATCCTTCGCAACGGAAAAAAAGGAGAAAATTGCCACACTGTCTTTCCGAGTAGTTTGAGATCTGGAGAAATTGCGATATTTAGAATTCATGTCCGGATTCCGACGAGGGTGGGTGAGTGTTTTTCGTTCTTTGATTTCACATCCCTTTCGGTTCGCTTTGAAAGCGGAAACTTATTTTGGATTCCACTTTTGTGAAGCGCTATCTCTTCGACTGTCTGTCATCCCCATATGGGGAGCCAGTAGCACCGTAGATGAGCTTTCGAATGCGTTGGGTGGGCTAGGGATCTTGGGATTGAAATCAATTTGGAGGCATGCTTTGAATCAATGAATGGCAGAGCAGGTTCAAAGGGTTTCAGTGCTTGAACCTGACAGGGTTAGCAACATAGTTTCGGGTGTGTGTGTGTGTGTGTGTGTGTTTTTGTTCGGTGAATAGCTGGCGAATGGAATGAATAATCCACAAAATGGTTTCAAATTTTCTGATCTGTTTGTGGTTTTGTTTGGTTAAGTAATTAGTTATCATAGGGCATTGAGTTGGTTATATTTACGAATCCTTCCTGAAATTGTTCATTCTATGATTTAGTGCAAATGGTTCAACATCAATCATATTTTTTTTTCGTTTATATTAGTGAAATAGTTTTGTGTTCATTGCTTGAAGAAACAAAGACGAATTTATGCTTCGGTGAATTTATTTCTCTAATTTTTTTGGTAACTTGAGTAAAGTGATGCATTGAAATTGATTAAACGTCACAGAATAAATAACAACAATGTATCGATAATCGCAGACAAAAAATACGCATCAGTTTTTTTCTCTTTTTTCTTTTTTTTTATTGATACAATAAACAAGTTTCTTTAAAGAATGCTTATAACTATAATTTTGTCTTAAAATATGTAACAATAGATACATATACTGTTTGAAATGCTTCAAGAATACTTTTCTGTTGTTCCATCTTTGTTGAATTATTTTGTTTTGCAAATCTTCAACACATCCATTTGGATAGTTTTTTATGCAATAACTTATTGTTTCTACAATTAACCACAAAGCTGCTTTATATTTATAATTATTACTTCCTATTCCGCATTGACGCAAATCTAGTGCATCCGTTACATGAATTTTGAATTTCGTTTCGAATGGTTCAATAACACCAATTCCAAATTACTGCGGATCCCGAACAATTATTGATCCTATGATCAACTGAATCGATTCTTCCACAAGAATCGCAAGTTGGAGAATCAATTCCTTTCACTTTGTGTCTGTGTGATTTGAGTTTGCATAGAATTAAATCTCGCAAAAAGAGAGAAAATGCCGATTTGGATTCACTTGTGAGGAAATTTCGATTTGTATTTTCAAACATGTTTTCCCACTGCAGATATGATTTTGTTCTTGATGTTTAATTTTATTATCCAGCTGAGTTATAAATTCGTCGTATAACTGTTTGCTTGTTTTGAAAGTCGTGTCTATAAATTGAATAGTCTGTTTTATCCATTCACGAGGGTTTTTGGTTGGACTTTTATTTCTTACTTGCTCTACCATGAATTGATCGATTGTACCGTTTTTACCAGGGACTAAACTATTTTTATGAACAGTGCCTTAGCTTTTTTCAACATCTACAAGAGATAAACCACCTCTTATGGCTGGATAGTTCATTTCACTCCACTCTTTAAAAAGATCCTTTCCAAATGAATGCTCCACATTGTTTCCTAATTATTTTAATATGTTTGTTATCTGGTGGAAATAACCACCATTTTGACAGCGCATAGATATTCAATGTCCATATTTTCTGTATGATATTTAACTTTCTGGCATACCGATTTTCTGATTAGCTGCGGTCCTATGCTGCAGTGTTTTAGGTTTAGAAAATTTGACTTGGTATAATTTATTTTGATTTTCGAATATATGCTGAAATAGTTAATCAGTTCTAAAGCAATGCTTAATTCCTCATAATTTCTGATGAATATGTTCAAGTAACCTACATAAACAATAACTCTCAGAAAAATATTGTCGACTAGAACTCCTTAAATGTTTTTATCTATCATTCTCAACAATGATTCTATGTAAATATGAATTGTTATCTATCTTTTTCACTCATATGTTTGTCAACGTGATCAAAAATATCATTATGATTGGTTAAAGGTTCATTACCGCCTTTGAACTTTTTGGAAAAGTAATCAAAAATTTTGTTTCTTCGCTGCGATGGGTTTGAGGTCACTTCTCCGTTTATCTCTAGTTTTAATAGCTTTGAATAAGCGGATCGGTTTAGAAACGATGTTACTTGGAAAAACGACAATTTTTCATCTGAGTGCAAGGATTGCGCTTTCATCTTATTTCGAAATCTATTTAGCCTCTTCATTTCCAAATCCATTAATTTGGATTTTGCTGAATTTAATTCATCAGAAACGTCAATATTCAGAGCGTCATATCCTGTAGCATCAATAAAGCATTAGTAGTAAAAGTTTTTTCACGACTAAGTTGTTGATTCAAAACAAATTATTCCTTTGAAAAATCTTTGATGCCGTTTTTACGTCGTTATTCCACCAAAAGCCTAATGTTGTGGAACTAATTTCTATTCTGCTACTGCAAATAATAAGTTTATAATTTTCCTGAAATCCTTCATCATGAATGAGGCTTGAATTGATTTTCCAAAAACCTCTTCCATAAAAAATCATTTGCTTTATGTCATTGATTTTAACCGTCAAAATAACACTACAATGATCAGAGAAGGGAACAGCAATAGTTTCAACATTTTTAACATGATTAATAAAGATCTTTGATCCATAAAAACTGTCAAGCCAGGATTTATAATCTCCCCTCACGAAAGTAAACTACTTCTACTCTTGTTATTCGTTATTTCGATGTCAAGATGTTCAAGCCCCTTTACCATATTTTTCAACCCGTTCAAATATGTTTGATCGATCCCGTAGAATCGTTTTTATCAATTATGCTATTGAAATCTCCGAGTATTACGTTCTCACTGAACTCTCCTATGTTAATCAGAATCTCCTCTTTAAACAACAGATTACTCTCTTTTTTACACTTGGAACATGAGTGCGCATAAACATTAACGCAATTCACTTCATCTACTACAAGTGACGTAATCCGACCATTAGTGTTCATTATGAGATTTGAACAACTGATGTTATTACGTAGCAGTACTGCTGTGCCTTTTCCACCATGGCTAATGTTCACTATTGCAGTGTGGGTTGGAATGAAAGAACCTCCGTGTTATGTATCGTTCGTCTCCATTATTTGTTGTTCATTGTCCGTATTGAGCGTCCTTTGTTCAGTAGAAAGTGTTGGTTGTGCGTAGTTTCTTCGTTTATCTCGTCTGTCTTTTCACCGCTTGTTACTGCATTGTTTGCATTCCGTGCACTATGATGATGATGATGGTCCCGCCATTTACCCCTACAAAGGTTTGAGCTAGACGATTTATCTATTAGATAACTTATTTAAAAACAATTGATGTCAACCACAAATGTTCGCATGTAATCCCAGTGATCAGAAAATCCTATTACAATTCCAATCACAGAATCCTGTATAAGTATTATTATAAGACAGTATCAAAGGACAAGCCAATATCCGATCCTGCCCGCTACAGAGTCATTGAGTTTCCAACACTAATGGAACCGCTACCTTAGTTTTAAGCTGACCAAGGAAAATTACCGAACCGAAAAATCCTGGACCGGCCATATTCAAACTTCTAATTTCAACCACAATAGAATTGACAAAGCATTCCGCGGCAATCAGCCAGACAACCCACTACACCCAAAAATTGAAATTGTAGCAAAAAATGCAAAATTGCAACTTTGCAGTTTCTGCAATCATATCTTGAGAAATCCGCATGATTCTGAAAAGGCAAATCTGCCCATCATGTTCCACATAAGCTTTTATGGTATAAACAAAGCCATGCAAGGTGTGCAAAGTGGTTATCGCTGTGTGCCTAGTGCCTCGACAATCGCAGCAACCGTTGGGTTTTTGTTCAACCGTCAACAACTTCTCAATATGGGTGAGCACAATGGCACAGAACGCCGCTACGCCATATTCCACCGTTGCTATTCCGCTGACAAGTTTTCTATTTTTATCTGCACTCGTCATCACACTCCTATCACCCTCTCATCAAGTCACCATGCGGTTTATGAAATAAACGAAGCCATGTAAGTGTGTGCGACCGAAATTTGCTTCATTGTTGTAACGTTGAGCGCCTCAAAAACCGAAGAAACTGTAGGACTTTATTCCATTCACCTCAACTTGTTGTGGTGACTGGATGGTTACAATAAAGAGCCGTCATGCTGACGGTCGCGGTTCGACTCTCGGTAGCGGATGGAAGTCTTTTTTTATTGTGCGCCATTGAATTTACTACTACTAATCAACTGTACAACATCACGCACACATTGAATTTTTCTAATCGAATTGATGTGTTGCTTTTGCCCACGACCAATGTTGCTTTCTTTCTCCAAGTTGCGATCCATTACGAGAAATGAAACCAAATCATGCGAAATTGCATTACAATCTTGCTTTTTATTTTGGGTGTACTTATTCATGGCATCTTCTCAAGCATCAAAGGCCAATATTTTTTGTAAATTCAAAAAGCAGTCCTTTATACCTGTATACCACGCGTGAGGCTCAAACTTTTGAAGACTTCACAAAAAATATAAATAAAACTATTTAAAGTATAATAACAATAACAAATAAAAACATTAAATACATCATCATCATCGAGGCGAAAAATATAGTTTGTTTGTGTCTCATGACAAATATAAAACATTTTAAATAAACCATACAAAAATATCCGTTGTAATAACATTGTCAGGATACAAAATTAGTCAAGAGCAAAAATTTAACAGAGTAGCTTTTCAAAAGGCAGCTTTGATGTGTGAAATACATTGTCTCTTAAAATCTGTTAGTGTTGCTGCACGTTTTATATGTATAGGCATCTAATTGAAAACATTTATACCTCTAAAAAACAATGGATTTTGTGAAACTCCGTACAAAAAATAAGGTGTTCTAACATCATCCGCGTTTTAAGTGTTACCTTTATCTGTGAATATCGGTATCATGAGCAAAAAGATTAATATCACAAAATCGCAAGACTCGTCGCATGTCATTAATATATAGAATGAATAAAATGGGCCCTAATACACTCCCTTGTGGTACGCCAAGGCTGTTCTCCACAGGGCTCGACACAGAATCATTAAAAGCCGTCCGTTGAGTTCTGTCAGACAAATAGCTTTCGAACCATCTGTATGCAGAACCCGAAAATCCAAAGCGCTTGATTGATTCTAACAACAAGGGTCGAGAAATCGTTTCAAAAGCGCGTTTCAGATTTAAACCCGCATTAATCCACCGATGGTGAGACTGAACCCTTCTTCCACTTCACCAGAATTACGAACTCAAATGTGGCCAATTTGGTACTGGATACATATTTTCATCAGAAATTCCAAGAAGATCCAGGAATATTCAAACATTTAGTTTATAAAATGAACTATTTGTCAATCCTGAACCTATTGTTTATCGAAGTGATTAAAAGATTGACATTAATAGTGTTTAACGACCTATAATATGAAAGAATAATTCACACAAATATTAGAAATTCCGTATATGTAGTCCACAGAATGAATTTTGATTATCAATACGCAATCAAGATGCTTAATAAATACTTAATACTTAATCGTCAGAATTGTGCAGATAACTTTGTGTAATTTTCGAATATACTCGTTGCTATTCAAAACCACTCGAGCCAATCGATCCTGAATTCTATAGAGTCGCTTAGTGTGGCTAGTCCGCTGTATGTGCTATACAATGCCCCAGATTTGACACAATATAATGCAATCGGCATTGATGGGTGTGAGTGGTACTGTTTGGTTTTGAACTGCAACGAGTATATTTTCATCTCACAATTATGTGCTCTCAGGTATTGTTTTGGTCATATCTCCATGAAGAATTATCCAATCATAATGAAATTTTGACCAGTTATTTGGAGATTTCATAGCTTTGATTTGGCACCAACAATCGGTACACAAATAGCTCAGCATGTAATTGGAGACTAAATTGTTTGATTACTATTATAATAGGCCGTCAAGTACTGTTTCGTTCATATCTTCGTAACGAAATGTCCGAATGAAAAAAAAAACAATAGCGTATTATGGGAACGTTGTAGCTTCCATTTTCCGTCAACAGAACTGAAATCGGTTCACAGATGGCTGAGAAACCGATGTGACATTATTTGTAACGCACACACACACATACACTCACACATGCACACACACATGCACACACGCACATACATACATACATACAGACATGTGCTCAGTTCGTCGAGCTGAGTCGAATGGTATATGACACTCGGCCCTGTGGGCCTCGGATAAAAAGTCGAGTTTTCAAGCGATCTTAATACCCTTCTATTGATGTAAGAAGGGTAAAAATGACAGCAACAATCGTATTTTTACGTTATACATTTTCTTTCCATTTAGCTAAAACTAAATTTAACGCTGTTTCACAAGAATGACCTTCGCGATATCCCGATTGTTCCGGCGCAATCAAATTTTTACTATTAAAATACGTTTACAGCCAGCCTTTCACAACAAGTTCAAGTTTTTTTTTCTTAAGTGTGCAACATGTTAATAGGGCGAAACTGTTCGGCTTTAATCGTTCCAGCGACTTTTTGAATGGGAATAACTAAAGATTCTTTCCAAACTTGTGGCACGTGCCCAGTTTGCAGCGATTCATAAATTAGGTCCAGCAAGTTGTTTCCGATGACATTAAAGCAATCTTGTACTACTCTTGCATTTACGTTATCCACTTAAGCCGTTTTGTTCGAAGAAAAGCAAATAGATTTTAGATCCTCTAACGTTAGTGGGTGAAAACTTTCAAAACTACAGTTAATATTAATCGGCTGTTTTATTTTGTCTGGCTCATCTACTAGATCAATGGATTGATTAATTGACGAAATACTATCGATGAAATATTCATTAAATCTACATGCGATTATGTCCTCTGACTGTTCTAATGTGCCATTGAAGGTTATAGATCGCGGTTTGCTGGGTTACTAGGTTTTTTTACAAAGATTTCAAAATTTTCCATAACTCTTTGCTGTTGTTTTGAAGCAAATCAATTTTCCTCTGAATATATTCACAACGAGTTTGTTTAACGGATTGCAAATATTTGTTACTTGCGTCTTTGTACCTATTCAAAAAGATATTTCTATTAGTTCTATGCCATTTCTTGTACAGCTTGTCTCTTTTACGTTTAAGACGCAAAAGATCCAAATTATACCAGCTGTTCGAGTTCTTTACGAAAACGAATTTATTTTCGACTAGTTTATTGGTACATCATTTTAAGACGTCTGTTAAAACAGCTGATTTCTGATCTAGAGGACCGGTATTAGTTTGAAAATCCACACTTGTTTCGACAAGTCTTGAAATAGCTTGTTTCGAATACTTTTTCCAACATTTCAATTTCACAATGATATTGGAACCAGTATTGGTCTTTCATGCCACTACTGAATCGATTGAAACCACCTTCATCGAGAAATTTCATGTAAAACCGCTGATCGTTTTCGTCTTTGTACACGTAGTGTACATCGGTAGCAGGAACTTTTAGCACACGCATGATGAAAAGTTAAACATCCGTGTTCTTTCTGGTTTCCATTTATATATCTATTCAGGGAATAGATTCCGCTTAGACCAGGGATGCCATTATGCCAGATTTATCTGGCACTGCCAGACTTTAGACAAAAAGAGAAACCCTGCAAAACGTCAGACTTTTTAATATTAGAACAGATTGAAAAATTGTCGTTCAATCCAACTCCACTATAGTGTTAAGTGATTTGCGTGACTGCTTAATTTATATCCACGCTTTTCATGTGCTCATATTATTTTCAGTGGTGAAAATAACAAATTAATGAACCTTTATGTGTTAGTGTATAATATGTACTAAATACCACCCATTGTAGCACTAGGAAACTACGTCCGACAGCAATAGGCTCTCCTCTCTGTTAGACTCTGTTAGACTTGATTAATAACCACTGGTTATTCTAGTCATGCCATTGTATGAAGGGCCAAAAAGGGGTTGGATGGATCGATAGGCAACATTACCTATACGTATCCACAGGGATATAAAGAATCTCCTTCCAACAACAAGCAGGGACATCAAGAATCTCTTCCAACAACAAGACTGGAACAATTGGTCACTGAAGAGCAATCTATCTAACATAAGGATGCCCCAATGGGCGGGGAGAAGAGCCCGCCCTTTATTCACAAACTGTTAGCAATGGGGAGTTGGCATTTCCACTCTCCCCATCCAGAGTGCTTTAATCGGGTGCCCTGATGGTCCCTCCCGTTCCCATGAATTATTTATATAATAGTGTATATATTTATGTAAATGAAAAATAATCCAATCATTCATATCTATTATATACGATCTCCATTCGGTTGATCCTGAAATGCAAGAAATGTAGTCAAGTGTTTTAGTGTAGAGTTCCGTAGTTCGCGCTTGAGCACGTTTTCGTTCGTTTTCACTGATAGCAGCATTTCACCAAAATCTTGATTTGTGGTATCCTGAAAAAGTTTGTTAAATTTTACAGAACTAACATTTATACATTTTAATTTACTGTTACCATGGTCACTATTTGCAGCTTGATGTTGATTTTATAACATGAATCCGCTTTTATTTTTGCTGGCCTAATAGTTATTGCTCCTGTGTTGGGAAAGCAGGGAAGATTTAATTGACAGAGTTAAAGACAAATGGACATAAAAAACAAAAAGCAATGGTTAAATCATCTATGAGGTAAAATCGATAAAACAATATCATCAAATATAATGATATTGTGAGTTATGGTACAGTAATGCCAAAAATTGAACTGTAACATCAGACACTAGCCGAGTGGCAAACAGCGCTGCACGAATCAAACTAGCTCAGATGTGGAAAAAGGTCTATTCGCAAACAGGAAATGAAAAACACATTAGGTAAAAAGTACAAAATCCTACCATAGATTCCGTTGCAGCTTCTTGTAATCAAGGTACTAAATACTTCTCAATCATAATGATAATTTGACATAAAGGACAAAATAATTAAAAGTATATATAACCTTTAAGGTGAAATTGTAAAAAACAAATATTTATGTTAGAATATAAATCACGAAAACACAAGTAATGATAAAAATGATAATAATGATGATACAGATGATAGAGATGAATGATAATGGCTATGAATAAACAATGTCCTATAAGATAAAATATATAGTGAGGGTATATTGTAATATGAACTGAAAATTACATGTGTGCCGACTGCTGTTTTGTTGCAGTTGTAGACAAACTTGCGCATCCATTATGAACCATAAAATTTAGGCAATGTATGACCGCCATGAGAAAAAAAAGAATTTTAAATATTAAATTATTTTAAAATACCTGACGACCTGGAAGACCTGAAAGATATGAGAATGGAAAATTATGATATGATGTACCGGTCGCACCCCCTCACTTCGCTATTGTCGGATTGACAACATTGCCCAGGCTACGCCAACCAGCGTCTCCATGTTTCAGCTGGCAGTCTTTTGTGATCATATGACTCGTGGAGGCGTGAGGTAGAAACTTGTGAGGACCAGAGGTCGGTCGCACCCTCCTTAGAAATTGTCAACTCACCATTTGAAGCCCTCGAACCTTTATGTGTTAGTGTGAACAAACCTTACCCATTACGTTCTCACGCGGTTTTGACGTTTATTTTGTTGATCCGTTTGCGCACTCATGTCATATTGAAGCTGGATTCCGCAAATTAACAAGTGCAAATTTGGGATGTGTAGTCCAATGAAAACGATTCGTAGCTATTTTCTGCGAATAGGTAGTCAAATATTTGGTCAAATAATGTTCAAATATTTGACATTGGTCAAATAGTGTAATTCCACGCTTGTCTGTTACTGAGGTTTGCGAGTATACGAGTCAAAAAATGACTCATTTTGGGGCAACATTTGTAAAGGGCCTAGAGAACGTCCATTAATTAAGTCACACAAAAATTGACTTTATACAACCGCCCCTCCCACCCTTGCCACGTTTTTTGTATGGACCTTCAGATTTTTTTGTATGGATCGTCACGTTTTCCCAACCCCCCCCCCCCTTCCCCTTACTGCGTGACATAATTAATGGACCTTCCCCTATCAGAATTTGTAAAACCTCTTCGACCCTTCTACATTTCCATGTTTTGCCAGATTTTGCCAGATACTTTTCAAAAACTAATGGCAACCCTGGCTAAGATACAAAAAAAACACACACACACACTTAGTGTGAGCAACCATTTCAAGGGTTTTTTTCATTAGGGCGTATCTACAATTGAGAGATTCTCTCCGGGCTCGCCCTCTTTCATTCATTACAGCGCCATTATAAAACTTACGAGGCATTCTTTAGTACAGATTGAAACACAACAGTGCTGGCTAGCATACTCTACAAATAGTAGAATGAAAAAATGATTGGTTTATGAATGAAAGAGAGCGAGCCCGGAGAGAATCTCTCAATTGTAGATTCGCCCTAATGAAAAAAAAAAACCCCTAGATTTATTATTTTAGCTGCACTATCGTGTATGTGTTCACTCCACGGCGTCCGAGTAAAAACTGAAGAAGTTTCCTGCTCATAACTCATTGAAAAAAAAATTAATAAAAACTTATTGCTTTAATTTTTTCGGCAATTATATATCTAGATCATTCCTCGCATGAGTATTGTGATGCATCGAAATTGATTAAACGTCACAGAATAAGTAGCAACAATGTTTCGATAATCGCAGGAAGAAAAAAAGTTGCATCACATCGCCATAAACAGCTGTGCAGCCAACGGAAACTTACGGAATCTCGGTCGTCATTGTAGTTTATCGCGATCGGAGCCAAAGACAATGTGGAAAACCGATCTGGCGGCGATGAATCGCGTGGGCGGAAACGGACCAGTAAATCCCTCCGCGAACGACAAAACTCTACTATGTATGTATATTGGATAATCACAGCAGCAACGGTTCATTATCCGCCTCATAAATTATTTATTAGACATTTTACACTACCGTGCCGGCGCAGGCAGTGGTGGAAGCAGTGTTTGTGTTTTGCCAGTTTTCGAACCAGGGCTGTATATCAGCAGAAATGAATGGCTTAAGCAATAAACCCCTCTGGAGATTCAACAGATCCGTTAATTCCATCCAAAAATGAAACTCCACGAACCATTCGAATGCCGATTATCCGCTGAGCGATCAGCATTGATTAACCATTCAAATACATCCCTGTAAATAGTGCTACAACTACACAGACATTAACGCATACAGCTCCTCCATCACGGCACTATCATCCGATGAACGTGTTTTTCTCGCGTTTCGTTGAGCGCTGTCCTGGTTGTTTGGAAAGCGCTACGTGTACAATCCGGATTCACTCAACCTCTTCCAGTCCGGCCCGGCAATGGGCAGCAGACGCAAACTGCTCGTGACTAACGTTATCTCTGGGATTTCGGATAAATGTTGCGACCAACTTTTGCACAAGTTGTAAAGTGTTTAACTTTGTTTTCAATTAATAGTTTCCATTACAATGTAAACATGCACACATACACACAGCACGCGAAACTACGTGCCAGTTCTAAACGAGATCACGTTAATGGCTCATCATGGAGCGGAAACTACCCCCCCTCTCCCTCTCCCTCTACCAACGCCACCACCCTCGTCGCTGGCAATTACTATGAATTGACAATGGATCTTCGTCATCGCTGGCGCAAGGACCCTGCGGAATGATCTGCTACCGACAGAGAGATTCTGGGAGGGTGTGACGCTCGCGCGCTTTGTGAGTTACGATTAGATTAAAATTTAAGTGCCATTTGATGGTAGTTGGATGGAACTGCTGGGCGGATGAGAGGCTACAAAGCCACCCATTAATTCCGTTTCAGGTTTTGCGTAATGAAATTTTACGAGCTCAGACAAAATAAAATTAATTCACTCGGTTTCGGCTAAATCCGACGCCCTTGCTGCGTCGCACCGGTCCACAAAAGCGTTTCCCTATTGTCTGCTTGCGCCTCCCAACTCACGGGTGCAAATTACGAAAAGTGGCACTCCGGGGTGTTTTAAACCGATCCAAATTGACGCGGAAGCCCGAGAACCGCTGTAGCTGTCTAATTATCCATAAAGAGAGATAGACGTTCAGCACCGGCGGCGGCGCCTGATTCAGCGAAGAACCTATCGGGCTAATTGGTGATGTCTTACTTTTTGTGGGGGAAAGGGGAAAAGCCGGGGATTTTCACTGGGTAATTTTACGACTTCCAAATGCCAATATTCGCACTTTATTTGGACTTTATGAGCTGGACGGGCATTTTACGGCAAGAATTGGATCAAAGTAGGAGGCGAGCCCGAGCAATGATTTATAAACAATTGATGGCAAGTTTCACGAAAAGACTAAAATTATCAGAACAATAAATCTCTTGATAACTTAATTCATATCCATTAAGCAACACCATTAAGAACTTCAACTAATTACATGTTCATCTTTTATCGGGATTGCAAAAATTACCGTTGGCAGAAATGATGAAAATGGAGCGATTCTCTCGAAGCAGCAGGCCTGTTAAATTTCATGGAAATGATTCAGAATGAAGCAATGGAGTGGTGGGGGGTCGGATTATCAGAAGCTTCCAAACAAAAAGATAGACTTACAAAATCCATTGAGATGATTGGTATGATTTCAGTGCATACCAACTTCTTTAACTACTTAAGGAAAGTACTTCTCTCTTAGTTTTTACCTGTTCTTCTGAAAATTATTTTTGTGCAAGCGGCTGGCAGCACACAGATTGCTCGAAACAAATTTATCGCTGTACCGCTTTGTGCATCGACAGTCTAAGCAACCGTAGGGTCTTTGTTCATTCATCATCAACTTTTCAATTATTGTTGAGTGGATACCATAGTTACCACAGACCAGTTATGGCAGATTATGCACGAATATAGACTTCCGGAAAAACTAACGCGGTTTTTCATGAAGTATTCCAATATTACAATTAAAGTAATATTCTACGAGTAAGCATTTTATTACATTTTGGAACCTTTTAATGTCTTTTGAATCTTGAAATGATTTGTTAAGCTACGAAAATTGTAGATAAACAAGTTTTCATATTGGAATAATTTTGGATGCTAAGATACTATTTCATATTCCAAACAATAGAACAAATTTTAATTTCAGAGCAAATATTTATATAAAGTTGCTCCATACGTTCAGTTGCTAGAAAAAATATCATTTGGTGAAAATATGAACTCTACCCTAGCAACCAAAAGTTCTGACAACAAGATGTTTTTTTGGCTTAACCAGCTTACTTTTTAAGTAATTAACCGAACTTTCTAGTTTGAATTCAATGTTTAAGCATCTAGCAGCATTCTTATCAACTTCTTAAGAAAACTTTGAAGTTCACGAAAGGATCGTTCAAGAGGTTGTAGAGAATGCTTCTCAGCTCAAAAGGTGCCTCAAACGAACTCAACAAAACCAGAAAAAAAACAATATACATTTATATTCGACATTTTCGTTCTTCTCCAATCCTGCCGCAAATTTATTTTTTGAGTACTGTGTTGTTGATTTAAGATTGAGTTAAATTTTATGATTTTTTTTTAAATTAAATTAAATTTTTCATATATACATACTCTACCTAGTCTCCAACTCGAGTCCTCCTCCTTCAAATTAGTATTTTTTTGTACATTTGTGTATTTTTTTTGTTCCCTATAAACTGATTTGTTTATTTAATTCCTTGTTTATCAAGATTTTTATCCCTGAGCTGGTTCATCTCCCGTCTTGGTCACTCAAATACCTTTTGGGTATTTTCATAACTGATCCGGTGGTAAGATTCGAACTCGATTCGAGATTAGCCTAAGAATGTAGTGATGCATTACCAATGCAATAATGCTACTTTAGCAATATCTCATGGCATTACAAAAGATATAGCATTAGATCGATTTTTCAGTTTCAATCAAAATTCAATGATGCACTACACGGAAACAAATCCGTTTCTGTTTTTATGAATAAAAAGTCATGAAACGAACTCTCATCTTATTTTGTGAATTCATGACCCTTAATCATCGTTTCATTATTGAAATGGCAGATGCAAGTCATGAACCTAGGAAGTCTTGTTTTGCCTCTACTCTATAGTTGTGTAATGAGCCTCGTTAGTCAAGAGTCTTTTCAAGAATAACTATAGCGTAGTAAGTACAACTACCAAGTACTCTTGTAGCTCCCCACATCAACACTAGGTTCGAATTCTGACGGTGGATTAATTTTTTTTGTATACATTCAAAGTCGATAAAGTAGATTTGCCAGATTCATGAACAACGTTTCAGTATCAGGAATTCAGTTCATGGTTTAGACCCGATTTATTCATGATTTCATTGCGGCGGGAAAACAGTTCATGACATCATGAAGATGGTTCATGGTGTATATTCATAACACGAAAACATAGCATATTCATGGAATCATGACCTGTTTTTCTCGTTTAGAGAAACACTTTATTTCCGTGTAGACGCAATACATATGCCCTACATATGCATGCTATTACAGCCTTGTGGTTACTTGGGCCCCCTTAAAACCGAAATGTGTACAAAGTGGCCCACTGCTTAGACGGTTGTGAAAACAAATTAATAAAACCTTTATAAGTCCATAAAGATTTTCAAAATGTTCTAGTTAAGGATGTTATGACCACTTGAGAACTTTCATAAAACCTATTGGCTGCATAAGGCCAAATGGCTACAGCTCTCAAACTTCACTGTGATAGCGTGGTTGGTTTTTGTTGTTCTGCTCTGTTCGATTCTTTGTTGTTCTGATTCGTTTAGCAGTAAATAATATCCAAGAAAAAAGATCTAGTGTTCCAGGGAATTATGTTTAAGGCAAAATCTCAGCAACAAATTGAGTTTTATATAGTGTGTCATGCTCCAAATTGTATGCGCATTTAATTTTAAGGTGAATATTGGCACGATAAAAGCTGAAAATTGATGCGCCTCGGAAATTATGCGAAGTTACATCAACAAAAACAAAATTGAAACAAATATATTCGATATATTTATCATAAATTTAAAATTGGTGGAAATCAATCAGGTTACCTAAAAACATGCCGAAATTGGTCTAAAATTTACAGTTCATTTGCATTATATTTAATAATGGGTTTATATATGTTTCCACATTTCAATGATTTCTAATATTTCAATATGTTGTTTGACAAAAATCGCAATTTTTTCGGCAAGCCAATTAATTTTCGAAATGACTACTATAAAACTATTTGGTCATTTGGTGACTTCCCTCAATGTCAATTTGCTATTTAATGAATTTACTCGATGCAAAATGGCTTTAAAATGCTTAAATGACTGACCATAATCTTCTATATAATAAAAATGAGTTGGGGTTTCCTTTGTCACGATTTAACTCGCGAGCGGAAGGACCGATCGGCGTGAAATTTTGTATACAGAGATTTTTGGGGCCGGAGAATAATCTTATGATAGTTTGAGACCCCTCCCTTCTCTGGAAAGGGGGGCTCCCATACGAATGAAACACAAATTTCTACACAACTCGAGAACTAATCAAGCAAAAGAAACCAAATTTAGCATGTGTGAGTTTTTGAAGGCAAAAAGGTTTTCATGGTAGCTTGAGAACCCTCCCCGTCATAAAAGGGGGGGCTCCCATACAAATAAAACACAATATTCTGCATAACTCGGGAACTAATCAAGCAAACGGAACAAAATTTAGCATGTGGTGGTTTTTAGAGACAAAACATGTTTGTATGTTGGTTTTAGATCCCTTCCCATCCTAAAGGGGGGGGGGGGGGCTCCGATACAAATTAAATACACTATTCTGCATGACTCGAGAACTAATCAAGCAAATGGAACCAAATTTAGGATGTGGTGGTTTTTGAAGACAAAAAATAGTTCTATAATGATTTGAGACCCCTCCCCTTTCTGAAAGGGAGGGAACCTATTCAAATGAAACGCAAATCCTTGCATAACTCGAGAACTAATCAGAGAAATGGAACCAAATTTCGCATGTGGAAGTTTTTGTAAGAGGGAAATGTTTCTATGGTGATTTGAGACTCTTCCGTCATATGAGGAGGAAGGGGGAGGGGGTGCTCTCAAACAAATGGAACCCAAATTTCTGCATAACTCGAGAAATAATCAAGCAGATGGACCCAAATTTGGAATGGACGAGTTTTTAAGGCATGAAATATTTTTATGGTGGTTCAAAGTCCCTCCTCCCTCTAAAAAGGGGGGCTCTCATACAAATGAAACAAATTTCAACCAAACATGAGAACTATACCTACTGCCTGCAAATTTGTATTCAGTGGTTTTTGGGTCCGGGAAAGCATCTTATGATAGTTCGAGAGCCCTCCCGCTTCTAGAAAGGGTGGGATCCCATGCAAATGAAAAACAAATTCCTGCATAACTCGAGAACTAATCAAGCAAATGGAACCAAAATTGGTATGGGTGAGTTTTTGCAGACAAGAAATGTTTTTGTGGTAATTTAAGACCTCTCCTCACTCTGAAAAGGGGGCTACCATACATACGAAACACAAATTTAAACCAAACATGAGAACTATCCCTACCCTATGCAATTTGTATGCAGGGGTTTTTGGGTCCGGGAAAGGATCTTATTATAGTTCGACACCCCTCCTGCCTTTAGAAAGGGAGGCTCCCATGCAAATGAAAACTATTTTCTGCATAACTCAAGAACTAATCAAACAAATGGAACCAAATATGGCATGTGGAGGTTTTGTAGGCAAGAAATGTTTCTACGGTGGTTTGAGACCCTAGCTAAAAGAAACCACATTTAGCATGTGTGAGGTTTTAAAGGCAAGAAAGGTTTCTATGATGGTTTCAGATTCCTCTTCGCCCTGAAAGGGGGGCTCCTATACACAATGAAATACAATATTCTGTATAACTCGAGAACTATATCAAGCAAATTGAACCAAATCTGGCATGTGGAGGTTTTTGTAGATGAATACTGTTTCAATGCTAATTTGAGACCCTCCCTTTTCTGAAGGGGAGGCTCCCATACAAATGAAACACAAATTTATGCATAACTCGAGAACTAATCAAGAAAATGGAACCAAATTTGGCATATGGAGGTTTTTGAAGGAGAGAAATGTTTCTATAATGATTTGAGACCCCTCCGCCTTCTAAAAGTGGAGGAAGGGATCTTCCATATAAATGAAACACAAATTTTTGCATAACTCGAGAACTAATCCAGCAAATGGATCCAAATTTGACATATGGAGGTTTTTGAAGGAGAGAAATGTTTTTATGGTCATTGAGACTCTTCCGCCTTCTGAAGAGAGTGGGGGGGGGGCTCTCAAACAAATGACACGAAAATTTCTGCAGTAACTCGAGAACTAATAAAGCAAATGGAATCAAATTTAGCATGTGGAATTTTTGGAAGGAGAGACATATTCCTATGGTGGTTTAAGACCACTCTGCCCTCTGAATGAGAGGGGTCCCATAGAAATGAAACGCAAATTTCTGCATAACTCGAGAACTAATAAAGCAAATGGAATCAAATTTGGCATGTGGATTTTTTTGAAGGTCAGACATATTTCTATGGTGGTTTGAGACCCCTTTGCCCTCTGAAAGGAAAACTCGAGAAATAATCAAGCAAATGGACCCAAATTTGGAATGGACGAGTTTTATGGCATGAAATATTTTTATGGTGGTTCAAAGCCCTCCTCCCTAAAGGGGGCTCTCAAACAAATTAAACGCAAATTTCTGCATATCTCGAGAACTATTCAAGTAAATGAAACCACATTTGGCATGTGGGGGTTATTGGAAACAGGATTTTTATTTATATTAAAATGGATTTCTGTCTGACTGTCTGTCTGACCGATCGGAGTGAAAATATGTATACAGGTATTTTTGGGGCTGGGGAAGGTTCTTATGATCGTTTGAGACCGCTTCCCCCTTCCGGCTCGCATACAAATGAAACACAAATTTCTACATAGCTTGAGAATTAATCAAGCAAATGGAATCAAAAATGGTATGCGTGGTTTTTTGAATGCAAGAAATGTTTCTATTGTGAATTCAAACACAAATTTCAACCAATTCTGAGCATTATCCAGTTAACTAAGCCACAAACTGTGTATTGTCTGGGGAACAAGAATGTTCTGATAGAAGTTTGTACTCCTTATTACTCAAAAAAAAAAAGCGTCAGTTCTATGTAATGATCATTCATTTAGTTACAGGCGTAGCAACGCTCGCACCGGGATCAGCTAGTCTATATAATAAAAATGAGTTGGGGTTTCCTTTGTCACGATTTAACTCGCGTGTGGAAGGACCGATCGGCGTGAAATTTTGTATGCAGAGTTTTTGGGACTGGAGAACAATCTTATGCATAGTTTGAGACCCTCCCTTCACTGAAAAGGGGGGCTCCCATACAAATGAAACACAAATTACTTCACAACTCGAGAACTAATGAAGCAAAAGAAACCAAATTTAGCAGGTGTGAGTTTTTGAAGGCAAAAAGGTTTTTATGGTAGCTTGAGAACCCTCCCGTCATAAAAGGGGGGCTCCCATACAAATAAAACACAATATTCTGCATAACTCGGGAACTAATCAAGCAAACGGAACGAAATTTAGCATGTGGTGGTTTTTTAAGACAAGAAATGTTTCTATGTTGGTTTTAGACTCCTTCCCATCCTAAAGGGGGGGGGGGGGGTGCCTGAAACAAATGAAATACACTATTCTGCATGACTCGAGAACTAATCAAGCAAATGGAACCAAATTTAGTATGTGGTGGTTTTTGAAGACAAAAAATTGTTCTATGTTGATTTGAGACCCCTCCCTTTCTGGAAAGGGAGGGAACCTATTCAAATGAAACGCAAATCCTTGCAGAACTCGAGAGCTAATAAGAGAAATGGAACCAAATTTCTGCATGTGGAAGTTTTTGAAGGAGGGAAATGTTTCTATGGTGATTTGGAGACTCTTCCGTCATATAGGAGGTGGAAGGGGGAGGGGGTGCTCTCAAACAAATGGAACCCAAATTTCTGCATAATTCGAGAAATAATCAAGCAAATGGAACCAAATTTGGAATGGACGAGTTTTTTAAGGCATGAAATGTTTTTATGGTGGTTCAAAGCCCCTCCTCCTTCTAAAAAGGGGGGCTCTCATACAAATGAAACAAATTTCAACCAAAGATGAGAACTATACCTACCGCTTTGCAAATTTGTTTTCAGTGGTTTTTGGGTCCGGGAAAGCATCTTATGATAGTTCGAGAGCCCCGCTTCTAGAAAGGGTGGGATCCCATGCAAATGAAAAACAAATTCCTGCAAAACTCAAGAACTAATCAAGCAAATGGAACCAAAATTGGTATGGGTAAGTTTTTGATTTCAAAAATGTTTTTATGGTAATTTAAGACCTCTCCTCACCCTGAAAAGGGGGGCTACCATACATACGAAACACAAATTTAAACCAAACATGAGAACAATACCTACCGCTATGCAAATTTGTATGCAGGGGTTTTTGGGTCCGGGAAAGGATCTTATTATAGTTCGACACCCCTCCCGCCTTTAGAAAGAGGGGCTTCCATGCAAATGAAAAACTATTTTCTGCATAACTCAAGAACTAATCAAACAAATGGAACCAAAAATGGCATGTGGAGGTTTTGTAGGCAAGAAATGTTTCTACGGTGGTTTGAGACCCCAAGCAAAAGAGACCACATTTAGCATGTGTAAGGTTATAAAGGCAAGAAAGGTTTCTTTGATGGTTTCAGATTCCTCTTCACCCTGAAAGGGGGGGCTCCTATACAAATAAAATGCAATATTCTGTATAACTCGAGAACTAATCAAGCAAATTGAACCAAATCTGGCATATGGAGGTTTATGGAAGGGACGAAAAAACGTGACAAGGGGGGGGGGTTTCAAATCAATTTTGCCTGACGTAATTAATGGACGTTCCCTAAAGTCAAAATAAAACCTTTGATAGGAGTTATAAGGGACTTTAGAAGCAAAGGTTTTAAGATGGTTAGAAAGAAGCTGTGTAGGTTCTCATAAACCTGACTAAATATAAAAACCTATTGGCACCTCTTGGTACCTTAATAAAACAAAATTGATTGTGGCGTTCATAAAACTTTGTTAAAACTTAACAAAGCTGGATGCTTTTGATTGTTATTTTTTGTATTCTCCCCAGCGCGGAAGTAACGATCTTTGATGAAGTTTGCAGAAGCAGATAATTTCTCATCTCCAAGCGAAGCGCTAGGAGCGGACAGTAATTTTATTTCTAGATCGAATAGACATGAAGAGAAAGTGTATTGATAGTTCCGTATAGGGCAACGGCAGGCTTTGAAATTGAAAGATACAAGCTTGAAAACGAGCGAAGGGCATTTGAACGGTAGTGTCCGATCAGGCAACATAACCCTTTGTCATACTACCCCATGCAGGATAGGCAAGGGGGGAAGTCCCCTTGACTGACCAAAGGTTATGCAACCGATCGGGCTCTCATACTACCTATTGCTTGTTTCTAGTTCAAGCGATTTGTCCGTCTCCTAATACTGCCTAACACGGGTGAGAAATTATCTCCCGCTGTTGGGTTTATTTTTAGCATGCACCGCTTATTTCACACTTTTGCTCTTCTCATCATACTATAACTTATAGATCTTGGAGAGAACGACGGTGAGTGGTGCAAATACTGATCCCCACCAGTGAGCTTCATCAAAGATCGTTACTTCCGCGCTGGGGAGAGTACAAAAAATAACAATCAAAAGTGTAGAAAGCCCATAATGGGGGGATCCATTAACTCATACTGGTGTAATTCAATTTAGTCTAAATTGGAGTCACTCAAATATGAGTAAATGTTACTGGGATTGACAAGTCGACATATTCAAAACACCCATCTGATTAAGGTCTATGTCTTATATATGTTGACCTGTCAATCTCATGCAACATTTACTCGTATATGAGTGATTCCACTTTTGACGGAAATGAGTCAAAAACGACTTAAAACTGAGTAAAATCGATAGCCTTGTGCGAGTACCGCTCGTGTTCATGTTCATTTTGATGAGTTTATGCATGCACTATAAGTGAGTGATCATTTGAAAGTGTATACTTCATCAAACATCTGCGCTAGACTGCACCCCTAGAAGATATTTCTTAACAATTAAGAAGTGAATCGTTTTATGGGTCATACATGTGGTTTTTATAGAAAGACTCTAATATGTTGATATACATTTCTTCAATTCTGAAGGTGCAAACTAAGGGTTGCCATTATTTAATAGTCTGTAAATGTCTGCAAAAGATGAAACAATTACCGGGAAAAATGTCTGCAACAAACATGAAATGTCAGCAGATTCACAGATACGTCTGCAAATATGGTATCTTTGCTTCGTGAATTGCGAAGTGTATGAGGGGTAAAAATTATAGACCAACAGAAATCGGTAGCTGTAAATGTAGGAGGCCCCAATAAAAATCTCTTCGTTAAATACTGACTCATTTTTCAATTCATTTCAATGAATGAATGAATGTGGATTTATCATTTAATTTTTTTTAAGCGCATTATTTGGAAACAGTTAATTTAAATATGCAATCATCAAAACATGTTCCATAACAATCGATGAAAAAGTGCTTTCATGTGCTTACACAATATGTATTTATACCGCAGAGCAGAAACAATTAATTTCTTCTGATAAAAATATATAACTTTATAATTATGTTGACCCACCTGCATTTTCATTCTGTGGAAAAGAGCATAATAAATGTAATTTTGCCTTAAATGTACATACTTTTGCATGCAGAGTAATTACCCCGATCAGGTTGAAGTTACCAATGAACGAATTTTAATCAAACTTTATTTCATGTGGAAAATCTGTCAGTGCTTTGGCTGGATACGTCTTTCCGATATTCTAATAGACATCATTGTCCACGCATGTTTTCATTGCTTTTGAGCGATTTCACTGTGTCATGTGTTGATTTGTTCAATATTTTCCTTATTTAAATTTCCAATTGATCAATTCAGAAGCATGCTTCAATGCCAATTGAACTTCCAAAGGGCAAATAAAAACGTTTACTGATATTCGAAGCGGTAAAAATAAACAGAGATTTCAACAGCCCCTCTCCATGCCATTCCGAAGAGTGGAAAATATGGTATCTATATAACGGCATTCATACTTCACCGCATCCGCGAAGGACCTCGGGACCTTTCACAGCGAGCTTGTAGTGTAGGTAGTACAACAGTACTTCATGCAACCATATCCCATTAAACCATTTCCATACGATAATTACATTGGGTGATCGGTTTGCCGGCAACTCGCACATAAAGCACTTCGGGTGATATATTAACCACAACCCCTGACCGAGCGGTCCTGCCCGGCCCGGCCACTTTACCAAACCGAGAGTGGTAGCTGCCAGGCTTATGTTTAACCTTATGATTGCTCCATAAAACAATGGCATTAATCGTTCGCTTCACAGTACCAGTTCTCCATCAACCATTTCAACTTCTCCTTTTATCGATCGAATTAAGACCGATGAAATCAAACTGTTTGTATTGATTCCCACGTGGGATGTATGGCTGGAGGTTTTGATTTCTAGCATTAAACTGTTTTATGCTGTTCCGTCGAAACCGTCTTCAATCCGATTCACATTCTCGACTAGCATATCAGCAAATTTCAGCCAGAAGCACTCTCGCATAGTCTGTAGATTCATACGAATCTTCAGCCACTTGCTCAAGTGAGAGGAGAAAATATTCCTCCCCTTCTCGGCTCAAAGACTAGTCGAAAACTTTCGAAATGGCCGAAGCCACTGGTGAAGGCAATAAAAATAACTTTTATGGGACTTTGACCATTAGATTATCGATGTAATTCCATTTTACGGTCAGATATGTGATGACCACACTTCCCGAACTATTTCCGGAGCAGATGACGACGGCGCTGCACAAACACTGTTCCATCCCGAGCCGAACAATGCTATTTCCCGGTGCAGCTTTTTGATTACCACAGCAGCAGTGTTAAGTGAGAGGAGGCAAAAATGAGATCCTATCAGTTTCTGTTCGCATCATCCGGTCGTTCGAGACCACTAGGTATTGTTTCCCCAAAATCACATTGGAGCAAAGCTTTTGCCAGAAAGTAAGTGAATTGCAACTGTCCATACGGTGTAAGCGGATTTGTTTTCCGTACCAAGAAGAAAGGGTTACAATTTCGTAAATGGAGGCGGACGTTGGATATGGTTCCGTTCGGAGTGCAACACGAGATTTGTACGTCCGATGGAAGCTGTAATTATTTGTTGAAGGAAACTACGTTCTTTGACTTCAAACGTAAGTCCAGGTGGATCAACTACACTGAACATATAATTTAGTTTATACTACGAAATCGTTCGTTTAATTCACTAATGTATTCGCTGTTTTCTCCAACCAAACTGATTTGTACCACTTATAAATCTGGCATCGTATTCTAAGGTACATGCGCTGTTAAAAAAACGGGGCAGATGGAGATTATTCAAAAATAACATTCGTGCATTGCACAAATACAGTACAAAGAATAACAACTACTTTGTTAAAAAATTAAAAAAAGATACCCGCTGACGCTTACCCGTTACATGTTTGACAGTTCTGCTTTATCGAGTCAAAATGAACCTTCAAAAAATTTTGCAATCGTGGGCAGGGAGAGGCTTCGTCATAATTTTTCGTTTGTTTCTAATTTGAGAATTGATCTTGTAAAAACGTGAAGAATTGCTACTGAGTCCATGGTTCATCTCTTTAGGCTATGGTGTCTCGTTAGAAGTGGAGAGATAAATGAAGACAAGGTTAGCAATTGTTTTGGCTGCCTCAAAGGCTACGTCAGAAGAGGAGCTGATCCGCACGAAATTCATTTCGTGCATTGTACGAATTAGGCGTACTGCAAGCATTTTGCTGATGACTAGCAGTACAAAATGAGTGTAAGTGAATTTACGAAGAAATATTTTTGAATGTAACAGTGGGTGGTTACATGAACCAATCCTTATTTCTAAATTGCTCTGGTTTTCGTTTGTATGATGCATGCAAGGCTCTCTGTTAGACGTGATCAAGCCTTAAAAACCATTGATTATCTTAATCATGCCATTCTTTGAAGGGCCAAACACTGGTTGGGTGGATCGATAGGCAACATCATTTATACGTTTCCACGGGAAAATAAGAATCTTCTTCAAACAACAAGATTGAACAAGCCATATAACATGAGGATGCTCTAATGAGCGGGGAGAAGAGCCCGCCCTCTGTTCACAAACTGTTAGCAACAGGAAGTTGACATTCCCTCTCTCCCCATCCAGAATGCTTCAATCGGATGCCCTGATGGTCCCTCCCATTCCCATGAAATATTTATATAATAGTGCACATATTTATGTAAATGACAGAAATAAGGCTTGCTTCATTTAGAATTGGAACAAACTTTTGCTCATATTGTGGCGCTCCTGGTGAACGGATTTGGAAGTTCTTGGCACCCACGTGTCGGGAATTTTGTCAGCTTTATGTATGTATTTTTGACATTCCGCAAATCGACTGTACTTTGTAAACAATCAACATGGAAGCCGAAAGAAGGGAAAAAATTGTGCACAGTTATTTGGAAAATCCATTGTGGTCTGCATCTAGGCTAGCTAAACAGCTGAAATTGCCCAGAAATACCGTATGGCGCGTTATCAAACGGTATAAGGAAACATTGACGACGATTCGGAAGCCTCAAGCCAATCGTCGGAGTGGAACTGTCGACCGGAAACTGCGTGGTAAGATTTTGAAGACGATTAAGAGGAATCCCAATCTGTCGGACCGTGATTTGGCCAGAAAATTCGGTGCTGCCCATAGTACCGTGAGGAGAACTCGACTTCGGGAAGGAATCAAGTCGTATCGAGCTAGCAAACAGCCAAATCGGACCATAAAACAGAATAGTGTGGCCAAAATCCGTGCTCGGAAGCTATACGACCAGGTGCTGACCAAGTTCGACGGGTGTCTTCTGATGGACGATGAAACCTATGTCAAGGCTGACTTCGGGCAAATCCCAGGTCAAATATTTTACTTGGCAACGGCTCGGGAGGATGTTTCAGCCAAATTTAAATTTGTTTTTGCCGACGAATTTGCACGAAAATTCATGATTTGGCAGGGCATTTGCAGCTGTGGCAAAAAAACGAAAGTTTTCGTTACAAATAAGACAATGACGTCGGAACTATACCAAAAAGAGTGTCTCCAAAAACGAATTTTGCCGTTCATCGATCCCACGACCATCCCGTAATGTTTTGGCCAGATTTGGCAAGCTGTCATTACAGCAAAGTCGTTCAAGAATGGTATGCAGAGAAAGGGGTCCAGGTTGTTCGAAAAACCTTAACCCCACCCAACTGCCCCCAGTTCCGCCCTATTGAGAAATACTGGGCAATCATGAAGAGGAGACTCAAGGCAAAGGGAAGGTTGTCAAAGACATCAATCAGATGAAGACCTGGTGGAATAAGATAGCTAAAACGATGGACGAAGAAGGTGTGCGCCGCCTAATGAGCCGTGTTACAGGAAAAATTCGAGAATTCCTTCGAAAACCGTGACGAATAATTTTATCCGTATTTTTTCTTAAAAGTATGAAGAAAACGCTACATTTGTATAAAAAAGATCTTGAATTCAATAATAAATAACTGAAATACAGGCAATTGTTTTTGTTCAATTCTATCTGAAGCAAGCTTTAGACGGAAATCACTAAAATCTTGATTTGAGCAGATACCTTAAAGTTTGTTAAGACGATTGAAAATTCACAAAACTAAAATTTATAAATTTTAATTAACAGTTCCCATAGTACTATTTGCTGCTTAATGCTTTTATAACCGCAATCTGCTTTTATTTTTTACTGGCCTTCAGTTTGTATTGCTCTGACTGCAGGAAAACGTGAGATTCAGTTGAAGCAATAATCATATGCATTGATCATCTGTGGCGTAATATCAATAAAACAATATTATCAAATATAATGATATTGTGAGCGATAGATTAATAATGACAAATATTGAACTGTTAAATTGGACACTAGCGAAGTTGTGTCCGGTTGTGCCAGCGCAAAATGAAAAATACATTCAGTAATAAGTGCAAAAGCCTACCACAGATTCCTTTGCTTCTTCTTGTATTCAGCAACAGATACTTCTAAATCTATAAGAGAGAAGCAAGGATATAACCTTCTTTCCAGTAAATTTATAAAATTATATTCATATATCATGAAAACACAAGTAACGATGAACATGGTAATGATGATGGTAAAGATGAATGGTAATGGTAATGAACTAACAATGTTTTTATAAGATATTATATGTAATGAAGGGATAATATAATATGAACGAGAAAATTACATGTATGCCGACATATGTTTTGTTGCAATTGTAGACAAACTTGCGTATCCATTATTAACCAGCCAGAACATTTAGACAATGTATGACAGTCATGGCAAAAAAATAATTTTAAATTGTAAAGTTATTTACACACTACCATGATGACCTCGAAAACAATTCTACAAAAGACAGTACATGCCAGTTTTCGATACCTTTACGCCACTATTAAACGCAACAATATACTATCATAACGCAACAACAGAAACAGGTGAAAAAAATTATTTTGCCTCTTTTTTCGGTAATGTCCTTCCATGGATAGATCTAAACCAGAGATGATCCCAAAGCGCGCTGCAACTACAAACCTTATGTGAATAGTAAAGTTTTCAACGTGTCCTCCAGGCACACAATCCTCTGTAGCAGGTGGAAAAGCTATTTGATGTGATATTTCCACAATGGAACTGACTTTTAGCTTCGGGTCTTGACCAAAAATTTTTACTGAGCCCTTGCGGCACGACAAGCCGGCCAGTTCAGCGCAAGGGACATTGCTCTGGTCATGTTAATATGATAAACATTTTTTTTTTTCATTTCACACTCGGCCAATTATAAAAATCCCCCTTTATCGGAAGCTGATGTTAAACGCTTGTGACAATGAATTAACCACAGATCATAGATTAAATAGCGCATGCGTGAAAATGATTGCACCATTTTGCAAAGTCAAAATACGCTTATGCTCCCATGAATGGACAAGAAGGAGAAAAGTCAAAAAATGTCTCTGCGAAATGTGGCTCGCAAAGTTAGAAGAATCAATTGGCATTTTTGGACAAAGAGAGTGTACAAATTTCCAAAACAGTATTTGATTTGGCAGGCTAGATACAGTTGCGGTCGAAAATCTAAAGTTTCATCTCTATCAAAAAGGATGTGTACTAGAAATAAAAAGCGGTTGCTACCCTTAATCAGAAGCCTCGACTCTCCAGTCTGTTTTGGCCTGATTTGGCCGCTTATCACTATGCGCAGTCCGTCCTGGAATGGTATAAGGTACAAGAGGTCAAATACCTACCAAAAACAGCAAATCCACCAAACTGCCCAGATCTTCGCCAAATATAAAAGAAGTCTTGGGCTCTAGTTAGACGGAAACTCTTCGAAACTAAGAAGAAAGCAAATGAACCGATTATTTCAAAAGAACATGGAGAATTGTCACGGCGGGTGAATTTGAGAATACCGTACGGAAGCTGATGGCGGGTGTAACACAGAGTTTTACAGAGAGAAGAATTAACATCTAAATCAACTCTAATGTGAATTAAACAATCGAATCTAGAGGGTTTGAGCTGTTTGGGAATGCCTGTAACTCAGTAAAATTCACAAAACAAACGATTATACTGGTACCGCTGCAAAATTTTACAGTTGTTTTGGTTCAACTTCCAATTTATCACCGAATTAGCGTGCAAAAATGGCCTCTCAAAATAGGCAGAATTTTAACCGAACGGTTCAGTAATAATCTCAGAAACTCAGTGATTTGTTCGTTTTGCGGCAGTATTTTTTATTATTTTACGGAAAATCAGCAGTTTTTTTATACTGAGCAGTAGAGCTGGCAATGACATTTCAAAGTTTACAATGTACATCAGTAAAATAATAACACATGCTCAACAAAATTCTTATATGAAATACCGAAAGCTTGTAGTTGTTTGATAGATACTAGGAAATCAATGCCATTTACAAATAATTCAGAAAAATTGTGTAAGTTATTTTACTGAACACCAACCCATATATTTGGTGTGTGGGAGCGTCTTCTTATGCATAATTTTCGTTGAAGGGTCATTACCTTTCTTAAAGTTAACTGTCATGGTTGTCAGAGAACGGTTTATGACGGTTTTCGAAACATTTTCAGGCTTAAAATGGTCCATCGTATACTATTTCCTACGACCTTGGTTCGCTTGAAATAATTGTACAATGCGCACCCGCAGATCTTCCTTTTTCGGACGGCATGCTGTAGGCAACTTAATACCTTTTCTTTTCCTCTGTTCGGAACATAAACCAAGTGACCAGTAGTTTTATCTTCATCACTATTGAGAAATGATTAAGGATTCGGTGTTGTTACAGTTGTTATTGTTTGTTTCGTTGGCAATGAATCGAGTCTCCGCTATTCAAACCCTTTGAGGAGTAAGAGCACTCTTCAAAGGCGCGCCCCTTTATCAGCTGAAACTGGATTCATTGCAAACAAAACAAACTCTGACTCCGATACTGATCATGCATCAGAACCCAAGTCCTGACCAATTCAAACTATAGAACATCAAATAGAAAATAAGAATTCGCATGAATGAAGACTCTTCCTAGCTTATGCTTGGCGATAAAATTCGAGTATTTTCACTTTTCGCAAAACATAAAATGTAATAAAGCTCGATTCAAAGTAAATCTGGACGCGCGATCAAAAACACCACCGCGTCCCTGCTGGTTGGAACGAAAAACGTTTGACTGGCATTTTTTGATATTTCATTGACGGAGAAATTGGTGGAAGGTTTTTCTCGATGGATCGATGAATCTCGAAAGTACATTTTACGAACAAACGCTCTAGAAGAGTCATTCGTGGTCTGCCTCAAAAATAGCAAAAGTGTTAAAATTCCCAGAGTTAACGGTATGTATTGTACTCAAACATTACAAGGATACTCTGACTGTGGATAGAGCAAAGCGCATCTATCATAAAAGTGGCACTTGGAACAAGAGTTAGGTACTGATGTGTTTCCATATGTGATTTGGAAGAGAAATACGATTCCTACTTTTCCACCGTGCGTAAACATCCTTTCAAGAA
>JASCZW010008203.1:0-53743 GCA_034211315.2 Aedes japonicus
GTTACTTCATCACTATAGAGAAATGATGAAGTATTCGGTGTTATTACCGTCATTGTTTGTTTTGTAGGCAATGCATCAGGTTTAATTGAAAGTTTCCGCTGTTTAAACCCTTTGTGAGCGACAGCACTCTCAAAGACATGCCCCTTTATCAGTCAAACCCGGATTCATTGCAAACAAAACAAGCAATAACTCCGATACTGACCGTGCATCAGAACCCTACACAGAAAAAATAATTAATTTTAACAAACGCGTAATATATCCCTCGTTTAATTCCAAGCCATAGGAGGCGTAATCGCCGAAATTGTTAGCAATTTTTCATGCGCCATACAACAATGTTTGCATTCTTCCATACAACAGGCTAGATTCAGGCGTTATATGGCTTAAACCTACATGAAATATCACATTCTGTTATGCCAAATCTAGCATTTCCTTTATGTGCATTAGGTAACGCAGAAAATTCAATGTTTCTTTTTATCTGTGTAGTCCTAACCAATTCAAACTGTATCAAAAAAAACTATGAAATAGAAAATGAGAATTCACATAAATGCAGACTAACCATGTTTTCTTTATTCCAAGCTCATCCTCGGTGGCGCAACCCGGGTATTGTCACTTTTCACAAGACATAAAATGTAATAAGGACTATTATACGTTCCTTTGACTACAAAAACACATTTGTTCCCTAGTTTGAATTAATTCGAACTAGGGTTCGGTGGCAGGTCTGATACCACGTAAAGCACCACGAAAAGGTGATCTACCAGCGTTACGGGTTGTAAAATTTTTGCCAGCCATAATGCACCTTTGTATCTCTCTGCTGGTGTCGTTATCGGCGGTCACCAATGAGCCCAGATACACAAATTCGTCTACTTCCTCGATTTCATCACCGTCTATCTGAACTCGTGGTAGGATGCTTACATTGTCTCCTCGTGAGTCCCTTCTCTTCATGTATTTTGTTTTCAACGCATTAATCACAAGCCCAATCCTACAAGCTTCAGCTTTAAGTCTGATGTACGTTTCCGACATTGCCTCAAAGTTACGTGCTACGATATCAACGTCGTCGGTGAAGCCAAATAGGTGGACAGATCATCTGAAGACCATGTCACTCGTGTCTATCCCAGCTCTTTGTCACACACCCTCCAAAACAATGTTAAACAACAAACACGACAATCCATCACCTTGCCGCAACCCTCTTCAAGATTCGAAGGGACTCCAGGATGTCCCTGATCCTCGGACGACACACATCACTCAATCCATCGCTGCTTTGAACAAGCGTGTCAGTTTTTCCGGCAATCCATATTCGTGCATAATCTGCCATAGCTGTTCTAAGGGCTATCTAAGCTATCAAGCTAATCATTGCATAGAATGTCAATAACAAATTCATTTCTTGACCGATTTTCAAAATTCTTGCACCTATCTATGTGGAATATTTCTACGCATCAATTCTAATATTAAAATTGATTGGCTTTCTACATTAGTGTATTTGAAAATAACGTAAAAACAGGGTGATGTCTTATAATGTAGATTTTGCAGAGTAAACTTACCAAACACATACTACTTTCCAGGCACAGATTTTATATTTAAGTAACAACCGTCTCTTAGGCACCCATGAATGTTATATAACGGGTACACCTTCGCATTTTGATTTTTTGTGGAGGAGGAGTTGCGATCGCCCTGCGCTACAACATCAACTACCATCTGGGTCCGAGTTTTCAGCTGCAGTCTATCGAAGCAATCGGAGTCGAAAAACCTGGGGGAACATCCGGCGCAACCAGAACGGAATAATTCAGCAGAAAGACCTGGAAGTGGGCCATTATACCGCCCTGGGCCCGGATACTCCCACCCGGTTGAACAGATCCGGGGTCCATTCGACAATCGACATCTTCCTCACCAACATGGGGAACAACATCACCAAGCCGGTCATGCACCAGGAGCTCAGCTCGGACCACTATCCGGTGGTGGCCGAAGTTGGCTCCTCGGTCAACTGGCATCGAATCACCAGACGAAACTACCATCGCGCCAGTTGGGAAAGGTTCCGACAACACGTTGACGACAACATCGATTTCGACATGCACCTTGATTCGATTGATGACATCAAACGGCAGCTGCAGAGCATCGAGCTAGCGATCTCCCAGGCCCGGGAGCAACATGTACTGGTGATTGATCAGGTGAGCAACTCAGTACCCATTGATAGACCCACTAAAGAACTGATACAATTGTGCAACGCCATTCGAAGGCAATACCAGCGAACTGGTTTGCCAACGCTCAAAAGTCACTGTAATCGAGTGACGAAAATTATTAATGGTGGACCTCAGAAATAACAATTTTGCCGACAAGATCGCTCCCTCCCAGGTTGTGCAAAGCCGTTCTGGAAGTTGACCAACATTTTAAAAACTAAGCCAAGGCCAATTCCACCGTTGATCCCACTAGGCAGCAATGGCTATAATAATCAATTGATAACTCCTGCTGAAAAGGCTGCTGAGATAAGTCAACACTTCGTCAGCTCCCATAATCTCGGACAAAACATCGTCAGTTCACACGAAGCTGCCATTAGCGTGCTTATTACTAACATCCATCTAAGCCCCAACGATTTCACAGAAGAGTTGGAGATCTCATCAGACGAATTGTTGACTTATATCAAAGGCTCAAAGAACATGAAGGCCCTAGGTTTCGACAACATCATGAACTTGGAGCTCAAGCAATTGCGCCCCCAGTTCTATAAGCATCTGGCAATGGTTTTCAACCAATGCCTGCGACTCAGCTACTTCCCCTCGTGTTGGGAGTCAGTTCTTTCATCTGCCGACGAGCTGAACATCTTGCTCGATGTACAATTTGGCTTCCGACGTGGTCGGTCGACATTTCACCAACTTAATCGAGTCATTAACATCCTCCGACGGAACAAGTCTGTTTCGAAATCATCTGCCAATGCACTTCTCTACATCGAAAAGGCCTTTGATAACGTGTGGCATGATGGCTTGGTGTACAAGCTAAAACGATACAATCTTCCCATCTTTCTGGTGAAGATAATTAAAAACTATCTGTCGGACAGGACATTGTTTCGTGTTTCGCTGCATGGTGCAGTTTCCGATGCACATGAGATTGCCGCCGGTGTCCCGCAGGGAAGTATACTAGGTCCACTTCTGTTCAACCTATTCACCTCGGACATACCCCGCTGCCTGAAAATGGATCTCTATCGTTGTTCGCCGATGATACCGCAGTCGTCCACAATGGTAGGGTAATAAGAGCGCTTACAGCGAAACTGCAGCGAAGCCTGAATGTTCTGTCAGAATATTTCACCGAATGGAAGATCTGTATCAATGCGGCGTAGACCCAGGTCATACTATTTCAACACTCCAACTCTCACAAACTTGTTCCACCTGAGGATTGTAAAATAATCCTAAACAACACAACGGTTTAATGGGCCAAATCAGCTGTCTATCTTGGCGTTTCAATAAACAGCAAGCATATTTTCAGGGAGCAGGTTGATAAACTGTCACAAAGTGTAACGTTCTGTTGAAACTATTTTACCCATGGATCAACAGAAGGTCTACATTATCCCTGAAAAACAAGCTTTCTGCCTACAACCAAATCATACTTCCGGTCATTGAGTATGACATGCCAATCTGGGAGAGTTGCGCTAAAAGACATCACCTGAAGCCTCAGCGTGTTCAAAATAAGTTCCTCAGGATGATCCTGAACACCCCTCCGAGGACAAGAACATCTGAGGTCCACCATCTGGCCGAGATAAAAATGCTCGATGATCGCTTTAGTGAGTTTATCATTCGGTACAGGGCACGCTGCCTGACATCGGATCACCAGGTCATTCGGAATCTGGTTCCCCACCCCTAGGATATTGAAATTGTAGTTGTAGAATTAGGTTATCAAATTTTAACAAACAATGCGCCGTGGGCTGAGCTGAAAAAATAATTAAAACATAAAACACACCAAACACATCAATCACATAAGGGGTGTATTCGATAAAAATGGCACACACATATATACTCATCAAAATTAAACTGATTATCGGATTTTCTTGAAATTTTCAGGGAATGAAGAACTCCTAATGAGTTTTGATTTACAACATTTGTTTTATTCAATATCTTCTCCCATCCCGAATGCCCGCACCTTCCTTTTCACTCCACCCATCAAATTTTGTACAACCGATTTTCCCTGTGTTTTTGTTGTTTTTACCCAAATTTTCTTCAATTCTAGCTCTGTTTTTATAGTTTTGGGATGTTTGCGAAGTTCCGTTTTCATATTTGCCCAGAATTTTTCAATTGGACGAAGTTCCGGCGAATTTGGTGGGTTCATATCCTTTGGCACAAAATTGACTCCGTTGGCTCGGTACCACTCCAAAACGTTTCGAGTGTAGTGGCAGGATGCTAGATCAGGCCAAAACAGAGTTGATCCTTTGTGCTTCTTAATGAATGGCAAGAGACGCTTCTTAAGGCACTCTTCCGTGTAAATCGCACCGTTTATTGTTCCGGAAGTGATGAAGGGAGCACTTATTTCACCACATCCGCAAATCGCCAGATTAGAAACTTCTTTGCTAATTTCGATAGTTTCTTCTTTCAAACATCCTCCGGAACATCGAACTTCGACTTGGCAACGAAATATTCATGCCCAGGAAGTTGACGGAAGTTTCGTCATCCATCACGATGCAACCGGATTTGGTGAGCAGCTACGTGTAAAGTTTCCGGGCGCGGGTTTTCGCAGTGATGTTTTGTTTTTCATTCCGGTTTGGGGCTTTTTGCACTTTGTAAACATGTAACCCAGCACGCTTCATGGGTTTCTGCACAAAATCGACTGACACCTTAGACTTTTTAGCGACATCTCGAATTGACATGTTTGGACGGTTCTTGAATTGTTGTACGACTTTCCTGGCCATTTTACTGTCCATTGGACCACTTTTACGACCACTACCTTCCTTCCTTTGGACACTCAGACGCTCCTTGAAGGTTCTTATTACACGAGACACAGTTGTATTTGCAATTCCAAGCCTTTCAGCAATCCACCGGTGGGACGCCCCTGGATTTTGATTGTGAGTGCACAAAATTTTCTCACGGACAATTTCTTGTTTCGACGACATGACTGGAACTACTGAATGTATAACTATGAAACTTGGCGGATGTAAATAATACACTATGGATAAGATCTACTCAAATTTCTAGGTTTTTTACTCATACGATTTAAAAGCTACAGAAGATTTTTTTGTGTGCCATTTTTATCGAATACACCCTTTAAAACACTTGAACAAAGCTGAAGAGCCCAATGGGCTAAAACACTTAAGATTTCTTATATAGTATATAAGACAAACAATGAAAATAAAGATTAATTTTAGTAGTGGCATTTTGATTTAGTTTTTCAGCAGTCGTGGAGCTGTGGAGTGGCGGTAGGAATGCAGTTGGCGGCAGCAAGCACCTTGGAGGGTGCACTGGCGAGCAGTCGTTGCCCAGAGAGGCGTTGCTGCCGTTTTCTATTGGTACCGATGCTCCCGTCAACCTCGCAGCGAGAAACATGGCTGGTGAAGCCTAAGAGTTGGCGGGAAAAAGCCCGTGACAACGCGACAAGAATCAATCATCCCACGGCACCTGCAGATGGCCAACCGCTGAACCAAGAAAGAAAGCCCAAGTTTGCGACCCATGTTTCTTCCTCGACCCGATTGAGCTGTACCTTGTAGTTTTTGACTTAAATTATTGTCTCAGACTGGTTTATTACTTTCGCTTTCTATGCCGTATAATATGCTGGCCCCGACAAGAATCTAAAGTTGGATTTCACGTAGGTTACAAGTGCTGAGAGATAGAGATAAACAATCGAATGCAGCCATAAAAAGAAATATAGTTATCAATTATTTCCAAATGGCAACAAATGTTGACTGCGTTCATGCTTTCTGGGGTAGTCTTTATCATTGAACATCTTAATTTACTGTAATGGGAGAATGATTTGCCATGAACATTAAAATAATCGCATTACGCTCTCTCTGAAAAATCAATACTTAAAATCAACACTACGGTTTGGGCCTATCGGGCTGTCCCTTATAGATTTTTTTTCGTAGAACCTAAAACCAAATATAGCTGGCTCGCTCCAAAAGCGTTCATCATTAATAATACTCCCAAAACTGTACTATTTCAATAACCTGTGCCCTTCCACCAGACGAACAACATCATCATGAACCATGTGGCACCTGTGTACATTTATCTGAAATGTTTACTATGCCACTTATCTCGGCATGAATGGTCCTCTCTTGAACGTTATGCCAAGCAATATCAACCCACTCTTTTGAGATGCAAACAATGTTCCAAGCGAAACTAGTTGATCCTTCCGCAAATCAACCCCTAAGGCCTTTGTCGTAGAAATAATAATTTCGTGATTCCCTTCGTTGAGCAGTCATCGGTTGGAAAGGTGCCAACTTGCGAACGATATGGACTCTGTCAGCAGGCAATAACATTATTCATTCGGGCAACCTGCTCCTATTACACACTAACTTTTATCGGCTGCCCAGATCCAGTGACGTCGAGCGAGAATGATATTTCACTGCTAGGCAGGAGGTTAACTTTTTCAGCAATTGTCGTTCTAGGTGAGGACTGCGTATTACGTGACCAGGAAACTCATTTACTGTTAACCAAGCAGAAACAACATTAATATTAACTTATATCGAGACGTTGATGGTGTTGAGGGTCTGTTTGATCACAATTTTGTTTTTCAACTGTGGGCAATTTTTTATAGAATAAAATGTGTACGCAAATGAAGTTTTTGCAGCTTGGCAAAGTATAATTCGTTCCTCCGCAACGATTGAAACTCATAATATTTCATTAACTCGTTAGGCTGATTTCGGGAAACGAGCAATTGCCTAATAAAACTGTCGTTGATGTCATTTTCAACGAGCTTTCAATCTGCTCTCAAACTTAGTATTCTAGTAATACTTCAAAAGTTATTCATTGAGAAATGTCTATACACCAATACATGAATATGTAAATTTGTGGCAAGTACACTGATACTCTTTGCCCAGCAGACCGGGAATCGAACCTGCCGCCGGTTTGGTAAGCTGTGCTTTTGTCGACTGACTCATCTAAGCCCCCTAACGGCCCCTGAGGCCCTAATTGGCAATGATAATTAAGGTTTAATTAATTTAAATTTCCGGATTTCAGTGGACTAGTTCGCTAAAAAAATTAAGCTTACATTACCTTGAAGCTATATAAATTTATACAACAAAGATATATTATGTTACGATGTGAATGTCTACACTGAAATTTTAATGCTAATATTGTGAATCAGTCGTTCAATCTTTTGCCTCCAATTCATTCGACCACGCTATATTTTAAATAAAATCAGTTCATGTTCTGAAGGTAATAAGAACCGAATAATTAACAATAAAAACCAATTATTGTGTAAAGCTTATCACGTCTGGGTGTGGTAGTGCGTTTTGAATGGAAAGATTTCCACCACGATAGACACGATAATGTGTGTGTGTGTGTGTGTTTTTTTTTTATTATTTCTAGGAGTTCAAAAAATCTTCTTAAGACTGGCCTGTTGTGTTCATGTTCATGCACATGCCAGTGTCTGATTTGGCGCTGTGTGGGATTCACATGTGTGCCTACCCACTAAAAAACACTCTCCTAGTTCACCGATCACCTGGAATTCCCCTCCGGAACTACCATGCAGTATTACTTCGGAGGGGAGGCGTTATGCGCAATGTACGCCGCATCCAATTTATTACTTATTATTTTCCCGAGCCCCTTAGCTCCCATCATGCCGAGCCCTTTGACTCCCACCATGCCGAGCCCTTCGGCTCCTGGTGTTATTTTTTACTTTTTCGCCAATCAGCGACCAACATGCATCGTGCTGAGCCCTTTGGCTCCTGTTAGTAGATTTCTTACGATTTTACACAACTAAGATACGCTTTGCACCCGAGCCATCCGGTGCGCAATCCCGCCCGGAAGCAGACATCTTATTCTCACTTTTCGAACCAACCGGTAGGGTGCCGAAGTCACTCCAGTGATTCCGGTGGAGCCTGGCATCCGGTTCACTGGCGCTCCGACGACCCAGGCTGGTGCTACGACGCGTTCTACTCGACTAGCCCCCGGCGGTGGGTCTAGCCTACTCCGTCAGAGAGTTCCCCGGCGAAAGAATTTCTCCCGAAACCGATCGTGCTTCCTTCTCGCCACTTACATCGCTTGACGTGGTTCATCCCGCCAGCTCTGCTATAGTGCTGACATGACCTGTACTACAGTCGTGTTCACCGCGTTCCACTTGTCTTCGTCGCTGCACATACGTCCGACGATATTGTCTACGTTGACGTCAGCGCCGACAATGGCTGCCATTTCTCCTCATGGTTGCGCAAACCTTGGGCAACTGAAAATGACGTGTTTCGGCGTTTCTTCTGTGTCATGACACTCAGGACATACCGGCGATCTTGCATGGCCGAATCTGTGCAAGTACTGCTTAAAGCACCCATGACCAGAGAGAAATTGCGTCATGTAGAAGTTAAGCTCCCCGTGTGCTCTGTTGATCCACATCGACAGGTTGGGAATTAGACGATGGGTCCACCTGCCATTCGCAGCGTTGTCCCACTGCTGCTGCCACTTGGATAGTGTGTTGGCTCGCGCTCTATTCCGAACTCCTCTTGTGTTTCGGTCCCTGTAGCACTCGCTATCTTCTTCCAGTAGAAGGCAAATGGGAAGCATTCCGGCTATCACATGCACGGCGTCCGACGAGATGGTCCGATACGCACTCGACACACGCATCGCCATCAGCCTGGACGTTCGGTTCAGTTGGGCGCGATTTCTTCCAGTCTTCAATGCCACCAACCACACTGGGCATGCATACCTGATGATTGACGATGATACGCTCGCTAGTAACCTCCTCTTGCTGCTGCTGATGGCAGAGTTGTTGGGCATGATCCGGGATAGTGCTGAGATCACTGCCGTGGCCTTCTTGCAGACGTAGTCGACATGACTATTGAAGTTCAGTCGGTCGTCCAACATGACTCCCAAGTGCCTGACTTCCCGCTTTGAGTCAATGATGGACTCGCCAACCATGATTCTTCCATGCTGCACTGCCTTCCGGTTGCTGATAATCACCAGCTCAGTCTTGTGGTGAGCTAGCGATAGCTTTTTCCCACGCATCCAGTCTTCCACCGCATCTATCGCCTCCGTGGCCAGTACTTCGACTTCTTCTCGTGACTCACCGATCACTAGAAGCGCCACGTCGTCCGCAAAGCCGATGATCTTAACTCCTCTGGGAAGGTTCAGCTTTAAAACCTCGTCGTACATGGCATTCCAGAGGGTTGGGCCCAGAATAGATCCCTGTGGAACGCCCGCCGTAATAGCCACACTCCTCTTTCCGGCGTCTGTTTCGTAAATCAGTCTGTGATTCTGGAAATAACTTTTCAGAATCTGGCACAAATACTCAGGAACCCTCAATCTGTGTAACGAACGGCGATTGCTGCCCAGCTGGCACTGTTAAAGGCATTTTTTACATCCAGGGTGACCACCGCGCAGTAACGGTTTCCTCTTCTCTGTTGCTTCTGTGCCGTCTCCATAGCATCCACAACCGTTCTGATGGCATCTACAGTGGACTTGCCTTTCCAGAATCCGAACGGCATCTCTGATAGACCGCTCTCACTCTCCGTGTACTTCGTGAGCCTGTATAGGACCACTCTCTCCAACAATTTGCCAACGGTATCCAATAGGCATATCGGCCTATACGCTGATGGGTCGCCGGGAGGTTTACCTGGCTTCGGTAGCAGCACTAGCTTCTGCCGTTTCCAGATGTCGGGAAAACGGCTCTCCTGAATACAATGTTGTATTGTGGTCCTGAACATTTTAGGATTTACACGGATCGCTGTTTTTAGAGCTATATTTGGAATTCCGTCTGGTCCTGAAGCTTTTTCGGTTGGCAAGTCTTTCGCTACCGCGATCAGCTCTTCGTTCGTTACCCTGATTTCTTCGTCGTGGACATCCTGGTCGACGTACGGTATGGGCGGCCAAACCGCCGGCTCATGCATCGGGAACAGTGTTTCGATGATAATTTTCATCTTCTCTGGGCACCTGTCAGGTGGTACGGCTGGACCTTTTATCTTAGACATGGCTACTTTGTATGCGCTACCCCATGGGTTCTCGTTAGCCTTGCGGCAGAGATCGTCAAGACAGGATTTCTTGCTGAGCCTGATTGCTTTGTTCAATGCAGCTCTTGCTGCTCTATAGGGTAACCTTTGTTCCTCCCTTTCGCCGTTATTGCTGGCCCTCTGCATTCTCCTTCTGGCTCGGAAGCACTGTGCACGCAGATCAGCAATCGTCGGATTCCACCAGTAGACAGGGCGTCGACAGTTTCTTGGATTTCCCATCCTTGGCATGGTTGCGTCACACGCTCGGGATAGAGTCGCTATCAGCTGGTCTGTGGTGGGGTTCATTGAGTTACCCTCCAGCTTCAGAGCTTCCTCGAACACCTTCTTATTGAATTTCGCTGTCTTCCACCTCCGCTCGTTAAGTAGAGTTCTACTTGACTCCGCCTGCGTCCTGCCTCCGATGTGGTACCGGATCGCTTGATGGTCACTGTGGGTATATTCCTCACTTACTCTCCAGTTTATAGTTCTCATCAGGCAATGGCTGCAGAAAGTTACATCTATGATGGACTCTCGACCTTCCCTACGGTAGGTGCTGGCATTACCTTCGTTGACGATGTCTACATTCAGTCTTGCCAGAGCTTCAAGTAGGCTGCTTCCCCTTGTGTTTGTCAGCCGGCTACCCCACTCGACCGCCCAGGCGTTGAAGTCGCCGGCTATGACGACTGGTCTTCGAACGATTAACTCCTCTGTCACCATGTCCAACATCTGGTTGAACTGCTCTATCGTCCATCTTGGGGGTGCGTAGCAGCTACAAATAAAGGTTCCATTGATTTTAACAATCACGAAACCTTCATCTGCACGGTACACAACTTCTTGGACGGGGTATTTTCCCACTGTCCAGATTGCTACAGTCTTGGCCCTGTCGGCTGTCCAGTTACCATCTCCTGGGGGAATTCGGTATGGCTCCGAAATTATAGCAACATCGCACTTTTGTTCTGCAACGGTTTGTTGCAGCAAGAGTTGTGCTGTACCACAGTGGTTGAGGTTGATTTGAATTACCTCCACTGGGACTTGAGAGCACTCGCTTGTTTGAAGGCCGGACATCTTTGGCCACCTGTTGGGTGATTTCTGTTCTCCATGTTAGCGCAGATCAGGCAATTCGGGGACTTCCTGCAGTTTAGAGCCTTGTGGCCTTCCTCACCACACCTTCTGCATAGTTTGCTTCTGTCGGGCCCTTTGCAGTTTCTTGCCAGGTGGCCGTACTCTAGACATTTGAAGCACACCTCCGGTTGCTGAGAAATACTCAGTAGGCACACAGACCAGCCTACTTTGATCTTGCCAACTCTTAGTCCCTTGTTGGCTGCATCGATCGGTAGTTTAATCGATGCCACCTTCTTGCCAGAAGGCCCGTTTCTTATGCGGATGGTCATCTGGGCTTCTCCTAGCTCGCACTGCTCCTTCATGGCTAGCCCAACTTCTTCTTCCGATGTGACCTCGTCCAAGTCCTTGCATAGGAGAGTTGCTTCCGGACACAAGGCTCTGACTTGGACCTTGTCGCCCATAGCCCTCTCGGTAAGCTCTTTGTAGGAGGAACTGCTAGCTTTTGGATCCCTTTTCAACTCGAGGATCATTTCCTCATTGCGGGTGCGCCTAATTTTCTGCACGTCTGCCCCTAGCTCCCTAAGCTCCAGATTAGTCCGCATGGTGCGCAGAACTTCCGCGTACGTGTCGTCACTTGCTTTGACGATGAGAGCTTCACCTTTGTTCCTCCTCTTGATAAACTTCCGTTTTTCGGACCTGTTTTTACCGCCCGATTTCTTTTTTCTTTCGCCGACAACCTGCCATGGAGTTTGGCCGCCTGTGGCGACATCTTCTACTGGACGGCGTTCACCAGTGACGGGGGCGTCCTGATGTTTCTTAGAGCCACCGGGTCTAACATCTCCTGGTGATGCCCTTGGCCTCTTCGGCGTGAAGAAGGGTGTAGTTTGCATCCTCTGTGGAATACTTCCCACCACGCTGTTTTCCTACGCTGTTGTATCGGTGTCGTGCCTTCTCACTTCCGATGTTCGGCTTGCCTCACTGGCAGTCTTAGCTGTTGAGAGCTCCTTCTCAGCTTCTTCGGCTCTCTGTGTTATGTTCTTCCACTCTTTAACCGCTGATCCAAGAACCCCTTGGATCTTAATCACCAACGCTTTGATGTCCTTGTGAACGTTGTTTCTTTTGTCGACGTATTCAAGCAGCTCATCTACCAGCTTTTTGGCTGCCTCTACCCAAGGTAGTTTTGGTACCTTCGACCAAGCGCTGTATTGCTGCTGCATCGGTTGGTGCTCCTTCTCTTGCCCTTGTGGCTCTTGCACCTGCTGGGTTTGCAATGGGGGTGTCCTCACCAACCCAGTTCTGGCAAACGGATTTGCCGCTCCTGCATCGTTGTTTGTTGTATGTTCTTCCATTCTTCAGGGTCCCCCCTCCGCACCGCTATCACCATCCGTTGTACATAGTCACCTTCGTGATCCCTTGGTTGTCTATGTAAACAGGGAGGCCAAGCGAGGGCTGAACACGTACCTTCATGGGGTTCGTATCCAGAGCCAGATCAGCGTAAGTCGGGAATGTTACATCCGAGCCTAGTACCCATCAAGGATTGATGTACAGATGATGAACGTATCCGGAGGCCTGCCAAGGTTTTACCGGGACGGAGGTAAACGCACCATTAGCCCACTCGCCGTTTCAAGTTAGTGTCACCCTTCTTTACTCAGGGAGCAGAATAGCACGAATACCAGCCCATCGTCGCCATCCGATTCGTATTCCGTAACTTGTCCGTTGTCCTTTGCGTTGACCAGTATGCCATAATCAGGATGTTACTGGCATCTATCCTGATGTGCCGGTTGGCACTCCGGGTGTTTGGGCTAAGGCACTTTGGAAGCGGTACCAGATCGCTTGTACGGAGTTGCTTACAGATATGTGGTTTTTTATAGGGATCCAACAGAGCCCACTGTTTAATCCCCACCACATCCTAGGCATCCTCTGCTTGAGCTGTCTGAAGACCAGAAGCTCGGTCACTCCCCGAAGGAAGAGCCAAAGGTGGTAATCCACACGGATGTGTGAACGGGTTTCGCTTAGGAAAGAATCCCAAGCTCCCACCTGTGTGTGTGTGTATGTGTGTGTGTATGTGTGTGTGTCTGGGTGTGTGTGTTTGTGTGAGAGAGAGAGAGAGAGTGTGTGTGTGTGTGTGTGTGTGTGTGTGTGTGTGTGTGTGTGTGTGTGTGTTAAACGTCACTAATGTTGATAGTTTCACGATCTTCAAATTTATGATAGCTGATCAATTCAAAAGCTCTAGATCAGCATTGAACAACTGGGTAGGGACGTATTGATTGCAAAAGATTGCTGATGAGCACACACTGCTAACCATTCTATTCATCAAAGCCACTCAATCATACTATGATACAATCATACAATCATATATGATAGAACGATGCACACAGTATGTCAAAAAAGGATATCCACACCGGAAGTTTAACGCTTGTTTACGGTATTTCGAACATGAACTGTAAATTGTTCAATTGATTTGTCAACTAGAATGGTATTGGTACAGTATCTGAAAATTGTATTGATAATTATCAGGTCGTTGAACATACACTCGAACTTTCATCTAGGTTGATGTTGGTTATTTTTCCGATACACTGTCCACGTTTAATTTGGGACACTTTTCTGTCAGTGCAGTTTAGATTTTGAATTATTTCACGGATCACTAAAACGTGTCATTCATATGACAGCTTAAACTCTCCAATTTATTTCATGTTATAAAATGTTTACATTCTTATTACATTCAGTAAAATGGCGTCGTATCAAGTGGAAGTGCGCAAACGCATTTTGTACGAATTTATTGGTACGCGATCTTGCCAAGAAACTAAAACTACCAAAAAGTACCATGTTTTGTGTTTGCAAATCGTTTGACCAATGCTTGACTGTGGATCGGAAAGTTGGAAGTAAAATAAATCGAGAAGTATGCTCCCGACAAATGGACAAGAATGTGGTAGCCAGTATTGAGAAAAATCCCAATCTTTCTGTGCGAAACGTGGCTCACAAAGTTGGAAAGTCAAAATCATACGTACAAACAGTGAAGCAGGCAAGGGCTGGAAGCGTACAAAGTGAAAAAGGTGCCCAACCGTGATGACAAGCAAAATTGCACTGCAAATAGTCATGCTAATGACATTTTCTTGTATCATAATGGACGTCGTGACATCACTGGAAATGAACGAGAACGTGCTAAGGTGCGAATCCACAAACAAGTAGATAAAAAACTCATATGCTTCATAGCACACTCACCTAATGTTCAATAAAATGGTTGACAGTTGGTAGTAGTGCCACTTATGATCTTTTACTAGGTGTTTGAACCTTATGCACTAATGGAGTCTGTTCAGTCTTTTCAGATATCACATTGCTCTCAACAAATGACAGTATTATTTGCGCAAAACTATTTTACTCTATGAAATGATCAAGTTGGTTTGTCTATAAGAAACTAAATATTTAAAAGAATGAATCGTTGATTCCGAATAGAATATTACAATTCAGTGTAAATAAAGTTCACCTAAGAATATGAAAATGATTTCAAAGATTTTTTAGGCTACATTTCTTTCATGTCAGGAACAACCAAATAAAGATAACATGTAAAAGATAAGTATGTTTGTTGTATTTTGCTCTTGTATAAATACATACATGGTATATATATATATATATATATATATATATATATATATATATATATATATATATATATATATATATATATATTTTTTTTTTTTTCTTTTTTTTTTTTGCTAATACTGGGAAATGGGACGGACCATCTGGGCACCCGATTGAAGCAGACTGGATGGGGAAAGTGAAAATGCCAACTCCCCATTGCTAACAGTTTGTGAGTAGAGGGCGGGCTCTTTTTCACATTGGAGCCTCCTCATGTTAGTTGGCTCGCTGTTGACCAATTGGTTATTCTTGTTTTAACAAGATTCTATATACCCCTGTAACTGTTACTGGATATGTATAAGTTATGAAGCCTGCTCGAAAAGAAATCCATGCCCAGATCTGTGAACTGCAGTCATGAATTCGAGAACAAGCAAAAATGCACCGTGAACTAAATCACGCTATCATGAACTAGTTAAATAATGTTTAAAGGGAAAAATCCTGAAAACGTGAACTAGTTCACGGTCCGTTTTCATTTTCGGGAACACTTTTTTTCGGTGTATCGATCCACTCAACCTATTTCGGCCCTTTATAAAATTTCATGTAGAAAATTTGTTCTTATTACAGCTTGATCAAGTCAAACAGAGAGGAGTATTACTGTCAGACATTGTTTCCCGGCTACAATTGATGGTAGTTCGTTTTTTATGTCATATATACATCAGATGACTCAAATTGAAATGTTTTCTCGATTACCAAATGATATACAAACCGAGTAATCAATATTTTTTGAAACGGTCATTCCTTGTTCCATCAACAGAACTAATTTTCACAAAATGTGCCACAGAGAACGAATGAATATTTTTTTCAGTGCCACATAAAGATGGCTGGATGTCGATGTAACAGTGTCAGTTGCTGTCTGAAATAAGAATACTCCTGTCACTCAAATTATAATCAGCACATTGTAATAAAATGACCCTAGCAGTTAAAAGAATCGATAGTTGAATATTTTGAATTATTTTTCTGCAAATTAACAGAATAGATGAGGGTAGATTCATTAAATGATATTAAAATCGATATGCTTTTCACAGAGTCAATCAAATTACAGTATTCAAAAATTCGTCAATCCTTGAATTTGTTTTCTCAAATTTGTAATTCTACAGGGTGCGACAGAAAATAATGCGAATATTTGTTCGTATTGCTTCCAAATCCTATTTTTTACTAATTCAAGCAATAATATCAACATTTTCGAGTGAAGTTATCTTTATAAATTCCTTTTTAACAAATTAAGCTAATGTGTCCTCCATTTTTATTGCTAACATCCTCGAGCCGACGCTGGAAGCCAGAGCATGCCTTTCGGACGTAGTCCTCCGACATTGACTGCCATGTGCGTGTTATGGTTGACTTCAGGGTTTTTGCACTAGAGTGTGATGTTTTGCAGGCTCATGCTTCAACATATGCCCAAATCGAATAATCCAACGGATTAACATCTGGACTGCTAGGGGGCCACAAATACTTAGGCCAAAACTTCATGTTATAGTTCAACCATTGTTGGGTTCGATTGGACGTGTGACACAGCGCTCCATCCTGCTGTAGGACAACGTTTTGGTCCTCGGAGAAGCTAGCCTTCATCCAGGGAAGCACTTGGTCCTTTAAAATACCGATATACACTTCTGTATTAATTTTAACTCCAGTATCAATGGAAACAGGCGGCATTTTCAAACCGTTGGACGCCACCAAGCCAAATTCATGACACCAGCCGGGTGTTTGGTTTGAAATTTGAATTTAACTTTTTTCGGAACTTTCTCCATTTTCTGCGGTGAAATGAACCGGTCTGTGCGGGTGTTGGCCACAGCATCGATACTGAAAAGCTTTTCGTCTTTTTTCCTTCTTCAACAAAGAAAGCAATCTCTTGGAACGAGTCACTCGTAGTTCCTGGCAGAAAATAATAGGATATTTAATGTAAATTTAAGCCAGATAACGCCTGAATCTAGCCTGTTGTATGAAAGATTGCAAACATTGTTGTATGGCGCATGCAAGATTCCAAACAATATCGTTGTTTACGCCTCCTTTGGCTTGCAACTAAACGAGGGTAGCCTGTACGCGCCTGAAAATATTCATTGTTCTTCTCTGTGTGGCTAGCCATGAATTCGATTTAAATGACGGCTTGAATGAGTCCCACAACGTGTCAACAATACTACAGAACAGGCATTTGAAGCTTCAAAACCTTCCTAGAAAAAAAACACACCCATACATTTTGCATACTCCTTTTGCATACTTGGCCCTGAGCGCCTCGGAAAAAAGTCGGATTTCCAAGCGATTACAATTCCCTTCTTTATTAGAAGGGTAAAACGTAAAATTTTAACACGGACATCGGAAATTGATTAACACATGAGGTAATCGTTTGGGGATGAAAATTAATATACTATGAATCACTTCTAAAGTCTGTCAAAGGGCTGTCTGTCTGCCAAATCCTGACAAGCCAACAAAACGCGAAGTGAAGAACTCAAGAATTCAACAACGTTTGAATTTGATCATATGCAAAGAACGATTTTGCATTGAATATTATTATTTGGAATATTCTTAATGAAGCACCAATACCCTGTTTATCATTCAAATATTTTTTCCGTGAAAGTGCAGAGCATTTTGGGACTTTCGAAACGAGTATCATGACACAGATTCTGCTAATATTAAATCATCATGTTTAACACATGGAGGATGCATGTTTTTCATAGACATCATCTGTTTCAAATACATTTAACTAATCATATTTTTGTCGTTGCATGAAGCACGTTATCGACTATAATGTTTGAAATTGGAAATTGCCTTCTTATCAACATGCAACCCTAGGAGTGGACATAATTTCTGCTAGAATAAAAACTGTGAAGAAAAAATATTGATAAGAGCATTGAAATTGTGTAGTAGTAGTTTAATTTGAGTACTGTTTGTTCTCTGTGTAACTACAAAGTGTCTCATTACAGGTGTCACAGCTTTTCACTGTTAATTCATTTCCACTGGGTATTTTTAACAGCGACATTGATTATACTCGTTTTCAGTGATTCTTGTGACAGCTTACCGCTGAATAAAAATATTCCATTCGTTTACATTTATTAGCCACCTTGAGAGCCCTGCGAAAGCAATTTTTGACCGTGGCGGATGTTCAACAGCCTCCAGCAGTTAGGAGTAACTAAGTGTTGCGTCTTTTGTATCTTGGATAAAAACTGTAAATGTCCATGTTCACCACAATGCCACAGTGTGAAAAAGAGTAAAAGAATGGCGAAAGAGATAAACATATCAGCCTCCGAATAATATGAAATTAGTGAAAAATTGCATTTCTTATTTAAAAATTTCTGGGAGATCGAATGAAGAAAGCATAATGTGTATGCATCCATGCTCGAAAGGGTCTGCGGTAGTTAGTTAAGGCCTTATCTTATGTAATTTTTAATAAAAATCGAGGTAAAATTGCTACATTTACCGCAAGGGTTGATGAACAAAGATATTGTTGATTTTTTTAAATTCTGCCGTTTAGTTATTCTCGAAGGGGTCTGCGATAGTTAAAATCGACGTGGAGTTTTTATAAGAGCCAACGCAAAAGTAAACAGTGACTTATTCCGCAAATTTCTCGAGAATGCTAACTTTATCATGGTGAATTACCACGATGACTGTACATGAAAGGAGTTTCCCTTTACAATGGAAAGGGTAGTTTACTTGAGCGTGTTTGCATTTTCAACAAACTTGCGGAAGAAGCCATTGTTTACGTTTGCGATATTGGCCCTTAGGAAAACTCCATGTCGAAATAAGCTGAATCTTTTGTTAAACTTTCCGAGTAAACGAACGGACGTCAATAAATTCACCGCACGGGTTAGCGAACGAAGATACTGCTGATTTTAACCCACTTGTCCCGTATTTCCAAAATATGCCAATTTATCTATGCTCGGAGGAGACATTGGAAGTCAAATTATACCTATTCATTTGTATTTTTTTTCTTGGAATCGAATGAATGTGAGTGGATTCACCACACAGCTTGGTGAACAAAAGCTTTGCTGATTTTACCCCATTTCCCCTGTATTTTCAAGTTATCGATTATCTATGTCCAGTGGGGCTACGGTATAAGCCTTGTATCATGTAAAATCTTCCTAGGAATCGAATAGAGGTGGTTGCATCTATCGCACGAGTTGATGCACGAAGATGTATGATTTTAATCCATTTCCCCAAATATTCGAGTTAAGGAGACCCTCCCCTGGATTTGGGCAAAAATAAGGCAAAGTTTGTATTTATTTTGTGAGAGAATGAAAAGGCGCATGAACTTCCGGTTTTGACGATTAAATTCGATGATTATTCAATATTTCAAAGTTAGATTGAAAAACATGGTTTTGAGATATCACCATTTTGTAGCCGCCATTTTGAATTTTCACAATTTTTTTTATCTCTTTGAAATTTTGAATAATAATTGAATTTAATTGTAAAAACCGGAAGTTCGTACGCCTTTTCATTCTCCCACAAAAAAAAATACAATACTTTGCCTTATTTTTTCCCAAATCCAGGGGAGGGTCTTCTTAAGCTTATTTATTTATGCTCTAAGGAGACTGCGGTAGTAAAAATAGATCTAACCTGTACAATTTTCGAAGGAATCGTTGCATCCACCGCAGGGAACAGTGAACGAATGTATTGTTGATTTACCCCAGGAACTTCAAATTAGGCCCGTTTGGAAGGGGTACAACTTTTGCAAAAATCTGACACGCTATGATCCCTTAAGAGTAGCTGCAATTGAGATTACGTTTATTTAAATAGGATTAATGTTCGTAATGTTGTATTCTGGAAATGAAACTACCTCTGATCATTTTAATATAAAAACACAAAATCAATGTACAATACGATGGATTAAAAGTGTCATTAATAAAAAACATCAACAAAAATCGAAAAGTCTAAACAAAAAAGTTTACTTCATACTAAAATACGGGAGACAAATCAGTAATATCCCCACCACTTGAAAATACGGGGCGGTGGGTTAAAATTAACAATATATTCGATCACCGATCCATTTGGTGGATGAAACTACCTTCATACAATTCCTTACAAAATTTTAAGTAGGAACAACCCTATTTTGACTACCGCAGCCCCTCCGAACATAGCTATGTAAATGGACACATAACTAGAACTAGAAAATATGCGGAAATGGGGTACAATCAGCTAAATCTTCGATCATCAACCCGAACGCTGGATGCAGCCACCTCCATTCAATTTATAGGGAAATTTTACAAAAGATGAGGCTTATTTGGACTTTCGCAGTTCCCTCCGAGCATAGCTAAATTTGAAAATAATGGTGAAACGGATTAAATCACGACTTTAACGAATTGTACGGTGGATGCCATGAGCTGCAATCGATTTCTAGATTTTTTTTCCATTAGGCCTATTAAGACTACCGTAGACCCCTCCATACATAGATATATAATCATTAAATAAAAAAATCGGAGGCATTGAGAGAAAATTTGTCCCATATCTCCATCAGCTGAATTTTATGACGTGTCTAGCCATCTCAATCAGATTTCCCAGATGATTTAACATAATAAATACTATTTTTCACTAATTTCGTGTGTTTATTGGAGACATGTTGAATTCTTTCGCAATGCATGTACTTATTTTCACTATTCAATCGGTGCCAGACAAAAGAAAATAAACAAATGTGTGAGTCTAGCCCTAAATTTAGCAAATGTCAAATGTCTCCTGCTTCCATGACAACCTATTCTTGACAACCTCCGACCACCCCTTGATCGTCCTGTGTTCCTAGGTAATCGTAAAATGGTTAATGTAGTAGCCATAAATTAGACATGATAAAAACCTCATGCATAAAATGTTTAGAGTAATTATCCCCTGATAAAACATTTAAATAGTAGTCTCATATTGAAGAGGAGAGTTCAAACATTCATTTAGTGTTACAGAGGTGCAATTTCTTGAATAAATAATGAGACTGTTCTAATGCTTTTTCGCGACAAAATCTGGACAGATAAGATTTGGAATAAAACAAATTTGCAGTTAGCTCAATTCAAGATGCATTTTTCTTTATTCAATTGTGAATTATTAGTCATCTTAAAACTGATAACAGTTACTTAATTAGGCTGCATGAAAAAACTACGAACTTTTGAGTTTGCTCCAGCCATAAGGGTCTGTGCAGACTTCTCTGCAACGGATGTAGCAGCTTTTGTCCAATATTTTCGAAATTTTTGTATAGTTGCAGCTTGTTGTTTACATTGAGAGAGTTAGGTGGATTCGCCTCTTTCGGTGCAACATGGGCTACATTCGCTTTATTTTATTATTTATTTGACAAGATGCCAAATCAGGCCAGAACAGCGAGGGTGCGTCAATGCTGCGTAGAAATGGTAACAATCGCTAATTTAGGCATTCTTCACGGTATATTTCCTTGTCTACCGTTGCGGTAGTGATGAAGCTTTGGCTTGCTCGATCACAGCTGCATATAGCCTGCCAAATATTTTTAGGGAAACTTGGCCGTTTTCGTCGTCTTGAAATGCGCCTCTGCGCCGTTCCGTTACATGGCAGTATAATAAGACATTCCGGGATGCTGCCTAAAGTCTTTTAGCACATATGTTTTATCGTCCATTATAACGCTAGAAAACTTCGTAAAATATTTGCGATACAACTTGTGAGTCCAGCTTTTAGCCGTCACATTCTGCTTATCATTACGGTTCGGTACAGTTTTCACCTTGAACGACTTCATACCTTGCCGGTGCTTGGAAATATGCAAGAAAGTTTTTTTTATTTTTCTAGCCACAGTACGTACCGAAAGATCTGGTCTCTTCTGCAATATTTGCTTCACCTTCGCGTCCTTCTGGTGGTTCCTGGGATTCGTTTTTGTTCCGTTCCCAGCCTTCTTGGCTGTTGTCAAACGTGTATCAAAAGGTTTAAGAATGTTATGACCAGTGCCTGCAGGAAAACCAAGCTTTTTTGCAAGTTTTCTTACTATCAGATCCGGATTTTCATTGCAACCGCACACACTTTCTCTTATTTCGACGCCATCTTCGATCTAAAAGCTTGTAGTATCACAAAAAATGGTTTTACACAATGAATAGACATACGTTCATCAGTCTGCGAAATACTTCACGCGATGATGAAGTATTGCCAGAGATATACGTATTTAGGGCTGTCCAGATTTGTCGCGAAGAAGCCTTATCAGGGACACCGTGACATCTTTACGGAGGGAGACGGAAAACCAGAAAACCAATAGTGGAACGATTTTTGCGAGTACGATTGATTCACTGATACTGTCAGCAGCAACTCAAACTAGGTATCAAGCAACTCTCATCTGGTATGCGGATCTAGATCAGAAAGCATAAAGATCACCGGACCCTTAAGCATTTTTTTTAAGATCTCTACATTTTACGAATGTTTTTTTGGTTGCCTTTTGCTTCTGACGGTAAATTAAATTATGTCATAGTAAATTGAATTTATTAAACGAGTTATAATCAATGCACTTATTTAACGGCGTCAGCTGATGTGTCTCAGAAGAGTTGTTGAGAGCTTACAATAAAAACGTAGCACAACGACAAGAATGCGTTCGTGTCTTGGACGCCACCTTCCATTTTTTTTATCATTTTCGATACATACCTTGACGACGCGACGCTCGTTTGCTATAAAGTTTATTGCCTTCATTAGTGGAGAAATGTTCAAATATACATGTGAGTGTTTGTGAGTATGATGGAAGACGAGGAGGGGGTCTGGGTTTGAATCGTTAAAGATATGTCATTAGGAATGACGAAGGAAACCGGAACAAGATATAACCGAATGCAGAATATCATAATGTAAAACATGTTTATGATTGCTGCCAAATTTCAATCTGTAAATTTATGGTGAGTAATTATGTAATGATCATGGTGAGCCTCGCTCTGCCAATGAATATAGAAAGTGTGTTGGTTAAATCCCTTCTTGGATGAGGAACTGATTTGTCTCTGGAAGATTTAAATAAAGGATCCCGGAACCATACACACATAAAAAGAAACATGTAACTTTCTGCTTTATGTAATGCACATAGAGAGAATGCTAGATTTGGCAGAAAATAATGTAAATTTAAGCCAGATAACGCCTGAATCTAGTCTTTTGTATGAAAGATTGTAAACATTGTTGTATGACGCATGCAATATTGCAAACAAATTAGATTTTTACGTTTCCTTTAGTTTGGAATTCAACGAGGGTAAATTTTACGCGCATGTTAAAATTCATTAATTTTTTCTGTGTATTGTCATAAATTTGGCAGGTGCCAAAGCTTGTAACCGTTTCCTGGTAGTGCGTGCTTTTTTTGAGTGTGAAATCACGAGTGATTCTCATCTTCGCTGAATTTGAGGCTGAATTTCAGGAAACCATACGCGTATTCCCTTAATTATATTATCACGGGAATCCATGTTGGTGTATTTCAATGCTAGTTTTTTCCTCGGTGCAGTAAGAGGGGAAAACCGTGTGTTGGGCCAATGTAACCGTTTGCCAATTCGTTTGAGCCCGACTTGTTTGAGGCAATTCCTCAAGGGAAATCCTAGAACGGTTGCTGGCCGAATGTTGAATCACTAGCTGAATCTTACGAATGTCCAAATTTATTTCTTTTTGTCTGAAAGGGCCATTTACCTACGAAAATAACGGAAACGTAAGAGGGAATAGTTGGTTCCCATGGAATTGCTGTAATAGAAATCAATGGGCTATCAGATTTTCTAGTTCAATTCTTTATTTCACAAAATAATGCGTTCGAGTTGGACGGGATTCTGTACTAGCTTCAATGGGAAACTATTCATGGCCCTGATAAAAAAGTTTCCACGTACTTGCGCAGGATTTGTAGCAATGGCGGGATTCCGGCGGCGTACTGAAAACGAAGGATTTTCCGGCGGAAGCCGACATCGTTCTCCCTGGTGTGGTGTCGGGGACGACGATGATTTGTTCGACCGTGCTGACATCGTAGATATCTTGATGTCGTTGAGTTAGCGGCGGATTGCCAGTTGGTGGTCACTTTCCTACAATACGGCAGGGTGAGCTCGTGCGCAATGGCCGAATTAAAGATGCGGAGGGAGTGGCGGCTGAACGGAAGGGCTTCCGATTTGGAACCGCCGAGAACGTCTAGAATAACCGTTCACTCGAGCTAGCAGCCCGGTGTCCCTTAAGAATCGTCTTCACGTACCTTTATGGTTCACCGAGCGCAAACTAAAAACGAAATACTAACTCTCGGTTCAAGCTCGGTCCTTCACCCAAAATAAAAAAGCAAGATTGTAATGCAATTTCGCATGATTTGGTTTCATTTCTCGTAATGGATCGCAACTTGGAGAAAAAATGCAACATTGGTCGTGGGCAAAAAAGCAACACATCAATTCGATTAGAAAAATTCAATGTGTGCGTGAGGTTGTACAGTTGATTAATTAGCATTAGCATTAGCATTAGCATTCGCATTGACGGTTGCACACCTCGTGGATGGAGCTACGATGAGGAATAATTCGTTGAAGACATTGCATGCCACCATGAAACGAAACCAGCTTCTGATACGTTTCTTCACGCAACAATCACCACGAAAACACTCCTCGATCGCTCACCTGGCCACGTCCATGCAACCGTTGGTGATAGGGAGGATTTGGTATCAACCTTAAGAAGACACGGGGAACCCACGTAGCCTTCAGTAGATATCAAAGGAAAAAGGAAATGAATAGTCGGAGAGAATAGTTGAACAGAATGCCCTGTTTGGTGCACAGAACAAAAATATATTCAAAAATGGTCGTTGGGAGCATCTAGTCTAAGAGGGTTAAGTGATGCTCCATTTATCTTCAAACGGTTGGGATTTTAGCATTAACTATAGTCCTAGCTCCCTATGGCTTATGGTTATAGCGCCATTACTCGCTCTCTGAAAAGAAAGAAGAAAGCGCCGACCCTAAATCATATGTCCCCCCCCCTCCCCCCATCACACACACACACACTCACACATACCTCACTCGCCCACATCACTACTTCTGTTTGGATTTAGATTAGTGAGCGCCGACTTCAAAGCGTCCAAACAATTCACCAACTGTCAAATATTGCTATTAAATGTCGACTACAATGTTAACAGGTTGCAAAAATTATTGATTGTTGATTGTAAGGAAATTTGCCTAATAGTTAACCTTTTATTAAACTTGATAGTTTATCACTGTTAATACTACTAATGTGAAAATTTGAATCAAAATAATTGAAAATAATAGATATCAGCGGCCGCAGCTCTAAAAACAAAATTTTCAAACGAATTAACTCGACAACATGATAAGTGTCAGCTAATGCAGTGTACGAATTCAGCTCTACGTAATAAGTGAAATTGGCAATGATATACAAAGGTATAAAAGGAAAGAGCTCACCCCGATTTCAAAGACGTTCCAAATCGTAGCAACTGCAATTATCATCTAAAATCGGTCCAATTGCTTCTCAGATCAGTTGCTTAATTCATAGCCCTTCTGTCGCATAGCCGTATGAATTTTGGTTTTGCGTCAAATAACGTTTCGTTCCCACAACCGTCGGAAACCTCGCAGTGGAGCACAAGCCGCTGATTTTCTTCTACACCCTGAAGCTGAAAATCACGATAATACGTAAGAAAGAAAAGAAAAAAAAACCTACAAGTTCCGCCACCGATTGCAGCTTTTCACTATGAAGCTTACTTTGATCCATTTCTACAACCCTGTTCCTTCCAAAAAATTGCGGTGGATCAGCATAGCATAGCAAAGCATAGCATTTTCCGACCATACATTATCCTGGGTTGGCTGTTGTAGAGACGATGGATGCGCCAGAAGAGCTGTCTTGGGTATGACAGGGTCTTCATCCATCGATCTCTTTGTACAACACCTGGCCAGTTCCTTATGATCAGCAAGGGGTGGGAGGGAAGTGTTGATTAGATGTCTACTTAAGAAGGTGCTGAGAACTCATGCTACCTTCATAGACATCTGGAGTTGGAAGTTGGATGGGATTGTGCGGGAGACTTTCCTTGGCGAGTAAGCATATATATATTTTTAACTATGTAGGTCGATGGGAATGACGAAGCTAAGAAAGTTAATTCACTCCTTTGTTGTCCGCTTTTCTGGGCTGGAATACAGGCGTCTATAATAGTATCCATGCTCTTCTTGCGTCATAGCTTGCCTGTCGGTTGGAAAATGAGGACTAACTCTTGTCGTGAGGTTGTACAGTTGATTAATAGTTATAAATTCAATGGCTCACAAAAACAAGATTTCGATCCGCTACTGAGAGTCGAACCGCGATCATCAGCATGACGGCTCTTCATTGTAACCATCTAGTCACCACAACAAGTTGAGGTGAACGGAATAAAAGCCCTAGAGTTGCTTCGGTTGTCGAGGCACTCAACGTTACAACAATGAAGCAAATGTCGGTCGCACACACTTACATGGCTTCGTTTATTTCATAAAACGCATGGTGACTTGATGAGAGGGCGATAGGAGGGTGATCACGAGTGCAAATAAAAATAGAATACTTGATAGCGGAATAGCAACAGTGGCAAATGGCGTAGCGGCGTTCTGTGCCATTGTCTCACCCATATTGAGAAGTTGTTGACGGTAGAACAAAAACCCAACGGTTGCTGCGATTGTCGAGGCACTAGGCACATAGCGATAACCGCTTGCACACACTTGCATGGCTTTGTTTATACCATAAAATGCTTTGTGGATCATGATGGGTAAAATTGCCTATTCAGAACCATGCGGATTTCTCAAGATATGATTACAAAAACTGCAATTGCATTTTTTGCTACAATTTCAACTTTTGGGTGTTCGTAATTGGCGACGTTCGAGAACCGCGCTCTCGGAACCTAACCACCGGAGTTTGTAGCATGGTTGTGGTTTCTACAACAGCTTTGGGCGACTGGCGGGTGAGTTTCGCTCGACTAACTTGCGAACTTCACTCTCCTCTGTTTGGTTACCTCGATATTCCACTTTTAAAGGGTTTTTCGATAGGAATCTGGCCTACTTAAATTTGACGCATTTCCTTCCATCGTGCAATTTTCACACACCCCTCATTTTGAAGAAGTGTGCGTGTAGCATCATGCCTCTATTTTGATTTTGAGATAAGCGCTTCAGTTATAGAAATTCCGTCGAAGGAAGGGAAGCAATTCATCAAAATTTTGCACGTGCATGGCGAAAATCCAAACTACTCTCACGCCAAGTTGGCGATGTTGTTGAATATGGCAAAATCAACTGTAACCAACGTATTGAAAGTGTTTGGTGAACGTTTGTCGGCAGCCAGGAAAGCTGTAATGGGGGAAATCGGAAGCGGAGGTCACAGCGACGACAAAACGTTGCCCGCTGTTTCGAGCGGAACCTCTCCCCAGCCCCAACCTCTCCGTACGAGATGTCAAAAAGAAGCTGGGAGTGGCGCCTTCAACCATAGATAGAGCTAAAAAACGAGCTGGACTGTCGACTTACAAGAAAGTGGTGACTCCAAATCGCGACGATAAATAAAACACATCACCAAAGTTGTACACGACGATGCTGACGAAGTTTGATTGCGTGGTACAGGGCGATGAAATTTACGTCAACGCAGACTGTAAACAGCTTCGTTGACAGGGATTAATACGGCAACCGGACGAAGAATGGTGGCAGATATTTTCAAGCACATTAAACTGTCAAAGTTCGCGATGAAATATCTGGTTTGGCAGGCCATCTCTACCTGTGGCTTGAAGAGCAACATTCTACTGTCTACTGCCTTTCCTGAAGCGACACTATTGCTTCGTGCTATTTTGGCCGGATTTGGTATGCTGCCAACAACGTTCAGGTGGTGCCCAAGGACAAGAACCCTCCCAACACGCCAGAGCTCCGCCCAATCGATCAATATTGGGCCATCGTCAAGCGGAACCTTAAGAAGAGTCAGAAAGCTGTTGTGAGCGAGAATCAGTTCAAGGAAAACTGGCGTTCTGCGGCGAATAAAATGGACAAGGAGACTGTACATAATCTTATGGCAGGTGTTAAACAAAAGACCCGACAATTCGCATTGGTAAAAAGGAAGCTTAGCTGAATATTTCTCCTGTATTCTGTATTAACTAAACTTGAAAAATAAAAAGAATTTGATTTATTAATAAAACCTTTGATCGACCCAAACACATTACTGTTTGATCAAATTTTGATCGGAACATCCCATATTCTCTAATGAAATTACATTTTTTCGTGGTATCAATCCAAACAGAACGAAGTGAAAATCGCGCAAACGTCAGTCACGCTGACGGAAACTAGTTCTAGTTCTGTTCTAGAAACAGACCAAAAAGATACGTTCAAAGTACTTTCCTGCCTACCCCACTGTTCTCAATCTATTACCTTGGGCAAACTTGAAAGGAACACACGTTTCACTACTGAACAAATCTAATCTTTTTACTCGGAACTTAAAGACCGCGATACTGCTACTCCTCTTGTGCGAGCGATAATGACTGAGCTTAAGGATTTTTGTCCTTTAAGAAATTTCAAAGAATAATTCCTTGTTATTTAGTAAAATTCCAATGGCGATAGCAGTTCGGTGCCTTCTTGAATTCAAACAAATGATTAAAAATGAGTTATACACTTTCAGGAGTCATTGCTCCACTCACTGAAGTAGAATTCCACTTTGCTTAGCCGAGACACACACCGCATGAAACATTTCCCCACTGAAAAAAGTCGAGTCGCCAGGAAAAGACAGGTTATATTTTGGTGTTGCTTTGGAATTGGAATGGACAAGCCGACTTAACGGATACAAGCATTTTTTTTGAAATATATAATCAGCTCATACTTATTTATCTTCAATTTATTTTAAATAAAGTTACACATAAAGTTTATTTTAAAAGATAGAAACATCAGAAGCTTTTGAGATTTATTAAAATTTAATTGAAAATATTCATTCAACTTTAATAGTTGTTAAGAAAAATATCTTATATAAGAAATAAATTCATTACGTAAATATTGTTAACATGTGTCAACATCACTAAAATCAAACACAGTGAAAAGTTTTCAAGTTAAATCAGTCTTATAAATTAGAGAGATATAACTGCTTACGCATTTGAACGATCTCAATAGTTTCTGATACTTTTGATCGCTGAAGGTAAAATGTTTTTTTAAATATTTTGTTTAATTATAAAAACCATAAAATTGAGTCACAAAAATGCGAGGAAAAAAATGTAAAATATAAGATTTATGATCTATGATTTTTTTCGTTTTCTTAAATAATTCCGAAAATATTATCGATCATTAAAATTGATTAATGTTCTTAAAGTGTATTGGCCAAAAATGGGACACCCAAAAATGTTCACATGTTGGACTCTTATCGGATTCTTTTAAAACTTGAAGATATATAAAGTTCAACTAATAAGTTGTGATATGTTAATTTCACTCAATTTATTACTCCATCCTAAATGCACTAATTCTTCACTTGACTCTGTCCAATAAGTTGTGTACAACAGCTGATTTATAATTATTTTGAGATTCTGCGGAATGCTGTCTTCATGAAAGCCTCATATTTTTCAATCGGGTGAATTCGGAGTATTCATGTCATTAGACAATTCCTACACGTTGCAAGCAAAGTGGCACGAGGCAGGATCAGGCCAAAATAGAGAAGTGCTCTTATGATTCTTCAAGAATGGCAAGAGTCAGTTCGGAAGACATTTTTGCTTATACATTTCACCAATTATAGTTCCATAAATGATGGAGGAGGCGCTCATTCTCTCGCAACCGTAAATCACCAAGCCAGGAATTTCATTGTAAATTTTGCAATTTTCTTCTTCCAAACATCCTCTTAAGAGACAAACTTGGACTTGACAAAGAAATATTCTTATACGTGTAATTGGCTGAAGTCGTCCTTGGTTTCACCGTCCATCATGAAACAATGCGGATAGTGGAGCAACAGAGTGTAGAGCTTTCGAGTACGCTTTTTAGCAACGACATTTTGCTTCTCATTCCTGTTTGGTGCCGCTTGCATATTGTGGGGATGTTGTCCAGGCCGTTTCATGATTTTCTGGACAAAACAAATGGACACCTTCGATTATTTGGCAACATCCCGGTTCGAAATGTTTGACCGGCGCTTGAATTCTGCAACAACCTTCTTTGCCATCATAGAATCAACTGGACCACTTTTATCATCACTTGTTGCCTTCCGTTTGACAGTTAAACACTTCCTAAAGAGCGTTTAGCGATCCATCTATGGGGTGCATTTAACGGATTGGCAGTATGTGTGTAGGTACACATTTTTTTAACGCAGTGTTTGCTTTCTGAAGCTATGGCCGTACGTTCGTCAGGCATTGTTATGAAACTTTACAGACGTAAACAATACGCATTGAACCAGTTTGCTCGAATTTAAGCATTTTTACTCACACGGTTTAAAAGATATAGACAAATTTGAATACGCTATTTTCCAAGAATGCTCCCCTTATACAAGTCGATTCACCTTGAACACTGGTGACAAATTGAGAACTTCATATAAAATCTTAAAAAATAACCGGCCTATTGTGATCGTAGGTCCTCCCACCAAGCATGAGAAAATTCTATCACTCACACGAGCAACACCGATACAAAATAGCACTCCTCGCCTGCTAACAGAGTAGCAAACATGTTTGATGTTTATGATGAGCCTCATAAGCGAGTTGAGTTCTAAGAGAATTATAAGAAAATAAAACTGTAGAAAGAATAAACGAAGAAAACAGAAGCAAACGTAGCTGATCTAAACCAAACTTATTGTATGTGGCATCTGGAACCTCCAACGGGGTAACCATATGATATCTGGATCGATTGACATATGAAAACTATTGCCTATGATGTTCTGCAAAATTTTGATGTACTGTCCGACTCGCTGTCCGACTGGATTCTGTTGAAATCTTAGTTTGGCCACTGTTGCGATGATGAATACTAAAGAGTTTAGTGGACTACCTGTAACTAGAAATGAGAAGAAAAATTAGTATTTTCCATTGCATTCTAACTACCTTTGCTTATCTTGACAGATACGCGTATTTTGTCTACAATGTGCAGATTTCTCTAGTGTTTCGTACTAATAGCTCGAGTTTCGAGAGGCCTTTGGATTTGGTAAAGAAATACAGGGAAATTAAAATACCTAAACCAAGATTATACACCATTGTATTTCATGATAATCGGTTCGACACCCTTTATTTTAAAGAACTTTCATTTTAAAAGAGAATCAGCTGATGAAATCGTGTTGCCAAAAACGGAGAGGCACTTTTATACGGCAGCCCTAAGTTTGCACCTTTAAACTGAAGAAATGATCCATAAAAAATTGAAATTCATTCCATAAAAAACGTATTCATGACCCATAAAACTCTGGTCAATATCCATAATAAAATGGATATGATCCATAACATTTATCAATGTGATCCGTAATTTATATAAAATTTAGCAATAAAATCTCAAAAAAGTACCGTTATATATCTAGGGTATGATCAATAGAATTGTACGGATTACCCATAAACATATAGCAAATGTTCCGTAAAAGGTTCAATATCATTCCTTAAAGTTGTAAAATTGATCCGTAAAATGTAACGTTTGTGAACTTAAATATGTTGCTATTAAAGAAGGATTGCTTTTTAGAAGATTTTCAATTTTTCAGAGAGCTGATTTACTTTCGCGATTTCACGTTCTTTTACGACCGCAACTGCGACATATGTTTCCCAATAAATTTGTTAAAGAGAACTCGTGCATGTAAAGAACTAGGGAAGATTTTCCTATACTAATCTCATCACTTTGCAATTCATCCTACCTGAAATTAAACAATGAACAGGTGACAGGATTAGTTAGTAATGTTTGTTGTTGTTATTAAAGGTAAGCAAACATTATTAGAAAACGAAACCGATGCTTCAACTGCCCAATTGTTTGATTCATCGTAGGATGAATAAAGGAACAATGAGATTAATATGGGGACAGTTACTCTACATGTCAAATTTAAGGCTTGATCAAATTATTATTTAAGATTTATTTAATAAAATTATGCCGGGCAAACGGTTGCCGTCCAACTCGCTATCGCTCGTCGGACCTAACTACAAAAAACATCTTCCGTTTGCATTATACCGGGCAAATGCTTGAATCAGTCGTTAACTTGAAGACGATATCGGAAACTTCGACCGCTTTCTACTTCCTTAGTTCTTCAATCCTCAACTGCTCCGCAGGCAACATTGATATTTCTAGCACTTGGAGTACAGCATAACAAATCGTGGCTACTATGTCATATTGTACATTGTGTGTCTAACTGAGGAACTGTTTGATTTTTTTTTTCTGAAAACCAATGTTTGTAAAAATTGTAGTTGAGAAAATTTTCTATAAGAATAATTTGCTACGGATCATTTATATGAGTTTATAGATTAATATTCATTGTTTTATGGATCATAGACAATTTATTTATGGAACATTTTCAATAATTTATGAATCATGTGCACATATTTTAGTGCACAAATGTTACATTCTGTGGATGAATTTTACAACTTTAAGAAATGATATCGAACCTTTTATGGAACATTCGCTATATGTTTATGGGTAATCCATACAATTTTATTGATCATACCCTAGATATATAACGGTACATTTTTGACATTTTATTGCTTAATTTTGTATAAATTATGGATCACATTGATAAATTTTATGGATCATATCCATTTTATTATGGATATTGACCAGAGTTTTATGGGTAATGAATGCGTTTTTTGTGGAACGATTTTAAGTTTTTAATGTATCATTTATTAGTTTTTATATGCAAAAGTATGTTTGCCCTTTTATACTAAGCGCGTGTTTCCTATCTGTTCAATTGCATATACATTGGTGGGTGGTTAAATCTAAAATTCCAATAATGTTGTTCTCGTTCCGATTCGATTGCATTGTTGAGATTCTTAAATAATTTGAATTCAATTCAGTGCTAATACCGTGAGAGAACATTCATTTGTTGGATTCATGCATGTATACATGTATACTCTATTAACATTTTGTGGGTGGATGCAAAATTACAGATGGGTTTTAGCAATACAAACCCAACGCTCATTGTTCTTGCTGGTAAGAATATCTGTTGTGAAGTGGAAATCCTCTGGGGAAACAGTTTACGCTTGAATGATTTATGTGTTTAGTTGTTTTGCGAACATCCACTGCTTCCTATCTGTTCCAATGAAAACCGTGGTGCCTTACGCACTCTGTTTACAGTTTTGGCTGGTGGATGTTACATAGGTGTAACTAGGGGAAATTCCATGCTAAGATCTTAATATGGTCCAAAACTGATATTCAACTCCCGTTTGCAAACGAACAGCTATAACACAAAAAACATTTTCAATTTAGTGTATGACACCGTTGCGAAAGCACATTGTAATAGATGATAAGCTGAACAGATGGTGGTAGTATTAAAATGGCAAACCCATAGCAAAGGAAAATGCGTGGCGCAGAGTGGACAGTAATATTTGAGAAGGAAAAATATGAAGAGAAAGTCCTCCTTTTGGGTTTATTTTTGTACACAACGTCTGATTTGTACTAATTTTTTTTGGCCGTGTTTCCAATATATATCAAACCCACGAGTAGATAAGATCAGATAAGGTTAGCAGCTTCTTAAAGTATATCAAAGGAGCATTAAAGTAGTGGTAAGTTCCACGACGAATCCATGACCGTCTACTGAGGAGTTTTGCTCAAAATAATTACTTTTTGATTGGTTTTGACGGAAACACTGGCAACTGAGCGATTGGTCCAACGCATTGCATGCTGATCCTTCCGATTGCAGGGATTGGTCAGGCCTCCGCCAAATTTCGTAGTAAGTTCCGTTGGATAGTGAAATCTCGTATGTATCTGTAAGTTCTCCAGCACCATCGACGCATTCTTCTTCCGAAGGTTACCGTTGATCTGCCATCAATCGCCGTCAATGCGTCGAGTTGGTCCCTTCCGACGGAATTCCTCTTAGCTGATCCATCATTTATCACTCCGGAGTTGTTGATGTAGTGCTAGGAGCCGAGATATTCTTCGACCTTTTCAAGGTGGCTGGTTGAATCCCATTGGAAGAATCTCGTCCGTGCCTGATTAAATCAATCTTTGTTTGGGTCATTACTGATAAAACCCCTGCAAAGCATTCAAGGTCTACACTGATAAAGTCTTTCTTTGTATTCTCCCATACGCGGAGTAACGATCTGTGATGATGTTGTTTGAGAAGGAAATCATTTCTCATCACCATGAGGCCTTAGGAGTAGACAGCACATTTTTTGCTAGAACAAAGTTGTTGTTGGCCAGTCAAGGTGGTGCATTCGTTCCTGCCTTGACATACTCCGCATGGGGATGCTTGGCACAAGATTGTGTGCTTGTTTCGAAATACTACCTCACAATGCCCTCCGCTCAATTTCAAACTACTTCTATTCAATTTTCACAGCCTGCCGTGCGCTAACGGAACTATCAATAATTTCTCTTAACAACTTTTTTCTAGCAACAAAAAAGTGTTGCTGTCTACTCGTAGAGCCTCATAGTGATGAGAAATTATTTCCTTCTCAAATAACATCATCATTCAAGGTCTTCCATCGTTTGCATCGTCACTGCCACTGCCGACATCCATCGTGACTTGGAGCTGTTTTGGACCATCGAGGACAATTCTTCGATCATCGGTTCTCCATCGGAAGATGCGAGAAATTCTTCAACGAAACAACTGTTCGCTGCAAGAGAGGACAGCATATGGTACGAGTACCGTTCATGGATAATATTTACTGGTTCCGGTTGATAGAGAGTCGCTTTTGGTCCGAATCAAAATTCATATATGCACAAGTATGATGAAATTTTACACGTGGAGCTTGTTCAAGAATCAAATGCAGTTTCAGGGCCTGATTACTACCTTCCACATCATCCAGTAATTCGTGAGGAGAGCAGCGCTATTAAGATGCGTGTCGTCGTTAATGCTTCTAGCAGAAGTTCCACAGGATTTTCCTTGAACGGTGAGATGTTGGTAAGTCCAATAGTTCTAGAAGATTGGCAATGTTTCAAAATGTGATCTCACATGTATCCAATCTTTTTGATTGTGGACGTTGTTAAAATGCACCATCAAATAACATTGTTCCCCGGTGGTTGCCGATTCAATTTTAAATTTTGGCGTCCTTCACCATCGGAACCGATCTGCATCTACAAGTTAAAGACCGTAACCTACGGCACTGCTTCAGTTCCGTACCTAGCCACACGAGTTCTGAAAAAAATTGCTCAGGATGAGAAACACAACTATCCTCGCGCAGCTAAGACTTTCATGTCGATAACTTCTTTTTGGGTGCAGAAACAGTCCCGAAAGTAATCGAGTTCCAAGAGCAAATGGATAATATGATACTTCGTTCAGATACTCAATATGGGATCTCCAGCTGCACTTAAAATCGAACCAGACCCCTAAATCCCGAGAAATCATCCGTGCCGGCACAGGACCTGGACACACTTTTTGCGCGAACTTGAGGATCCATTGGTCCGAGTACTCCTCGCTCTCGTTGTTCGTAGTTCGGTTACGCAGTCTTCGCGCCGTATTCCAAAGAATGTTCATCGACGTTTCATGCGATAGCCCGTTCACGAATTGTCGCCAGCGTTTCTTGGCCTTGATGAGGCTTTTAACTTCTCGTTCGAGACCCGTGTATACTTCGAAGTGCTCAGATGTTCCACGTCTACGGAAAACTTTAAACGCGTCGAACTTTTTACGGTAGACCTCGGTGCAGTGCTGATCCCACCATGGCACAGTGGTCAAAAAGTCGATTTTAACGCTCTTAATTCATAGCTCCCTCAATAGTGGAGCTAGAGCGATGGCGTCTTTGGCAATGTTGCTAGATATGACAAGCTTCATATTTTGACGGCATGACTTTTGTGATGAATCCCCCTAAAAGTGAGATAAAAATTCAACTTTTTTAGGATTTTGAAATAGAGCAATGATGTCTTCAGCAAAATTGTAGAAAAACTCAATACAAACAACTTTACTGAAAAAATAAAAATTGTATGTTTCACCCAATTGGAGATAGAAAGCGTTTTATAAGAACTAACCTCCAAAAACACATTTTTCACTGAAACATTTTGTTTTTAATTTTAAGGACAATATAATGTTCTTCAAAGTTATTTGCAATATCTAAATACAAAACATTCTAGAATATACTATACCTGCATTATTTCAGTGGGATGAGTTATTGAACTTTTTTCCGTTTTTTTCGTCGTATTTTCGAATGCTGTACAACACTTAGGAGCAGGTAGGAGCAGATAGACTTGGCTGCATCTAATAGTACATTAAATGAGCTTGCATGTGGTGCTTAGTTTGTCCGTCCACGACCGTCTGCTGCGAAGTTATGCTCAACACAAATTTCAATGGTTTTACTTTATTTTATTATTCAAACAGTATAAAAAATTGCGTTGTCATGGTAACCACACCTTCAAACTCATTAGTTTTAGCATGATTGTACATTTTATCATTATCATTGCCAGACAATGGTTTATCCTGCTTTTTGGGCCATTCACGAATGCTTGTAATCAATGGATCTGATGATACGGTTATTGAATTCTCGATGTCTGTTGAAAAAATAAAGTTTAATGAATTTATTCTTTGGTATCAGTCTAAAATGCATATACCTCTTCCAACCATCTTACGAGAGGTGCCATCGTACGAGAGGTGCTTGCCAGCATTCCCAGCGGAAGCATCATACTCTTCTGCATTTCACAGCAGCAGAAAGCGGAGCCGCAGCTGCATCGTCACAGACAGGTTCCTCCGTCCCACCAGAACAGACGCGAGCACAAAGAACGTACGACCAACAAACACAGCCACACGCCAAGCACCAAACACCAAATCAAAACACTGGACCAAACACAAATTCATTCCCAATCGCAATCAAAACACAAACTCACTGCCTGTCAATACTCACACTCCATTGCGACAATTTCTGCTGTCCACCGCCTTGGTGCGCATAACAGACCATTATGGAAACGTGCAACTTGCAAGAGCATTGCTAGATTCTTGCTCTGAATATTGTTTTATCACCCGGAATCTTTGTCAGAAGCTCAAGCTGGCAGGATCTTCCAACCATTTGTCCATTGTTGGTATTGGAGGATCTTCCACGGAATCGACTAGAATGGTGAGCGCAACCGTAATGCCACGATCGCTCAAAATCTCTCCCTATTCGAACATTCAGTTGCATGTTCTTCCTAAGCTAACTTCCAATTTGCCAACCGAACACGTAAATGTGCAGCAACTAGCGATCCCAGAACATCTAACTCTAGCGGATCCTATATTTTTCGAACCTGGATCGATTGATCTAATCATCGGTGCAGAATACTACTACGATTTATTGTCGGATGGTAAGGTCAAGCTATTTGACCATGGACCTACTCTTCAAGAAACCGTATTCGGGTGGGTCATCTCTGGACGTGTACCTGGAACCTTGCTAGCAGTACCACGACCTACTTCTCATCCTTGTACTACACCCGATTTGAACGATTTACTCACCAAGTTTTGGGAACTCGAATCTTGCAACTCTAGAGGAACGTTGTCAGTAGAGGAGTCAACGTGTGAAGACATTTTTGAACGAACTACTATTCGAGAAGATGCTGGTAGATTCATAGTTACTCTTCCGAAAAAGGAATCTGTCATTCAAAGGCTTGGTGACTCCAAAGCCAGCGCCCTTAAACGATTTCATGGTATGGAGCATCGGTTTGCAAGCAACAACGCCTTGAAGGAAGGGTACTTCTAGTTCATCAATGAATATAGGTCTATGGGACATATGGAGGAAGTGACAGACGAAGAAGAACCCATATACTACCTGCCACATCACGCTGTGCTAAGGCCCGACAGCACAACTTCTAAACTTCGGGTCGTGTTCGATGATTCGTGTCGCACATCCACAGGAATCTCGTTGAATGACGGGTTAATGGTAGGACCGGTCGTCCAAGACGATCTTCTAGCCATTACGTTACGTTTTCGCTTTTGGAAGTACGCGTTCGTTGCGGACGTAGCAAAAATGTATAGGATGGTCAATACTTGCCAAGCGGATCATCTACTGCAATGTATTCTTTCAAGACCATCTTCCGGCGACCCCGTCAAAACATATAAATTGAGCACGGTCACCTATGGAACCAGTTCTGCGCCATATCTTGCAACAAAGTGCCTTTAACGTTTGGGAAAGGATGGAGAAGCTACGCACCCACCCACTGCGAAAATAGTCGGAAGGGATTTTTATGTTGATGATTTGTTAAGTGGGACTGATAATCTGGAGGATGGAAGGTCTCTTGTAACGAATTTGATAGATCTAACAAATTCAGCAGGCTTCATTCTACGTAAATGGAGTTCCAACAGTGCTGAGTTACTCTCCAGCGTTTCGAGCGAACTTTGGAACGAACATGCTTCCGTTGAACTGAACCCGTCAACATCCGTCGTAAAAATTCTTGGTTTGATTTGGGAGCCCACTGCTGATATTTTTCGTTTCGCCGTGCCCAAACCTGAATCGGACTCACATATTACCAAGAGAAGTGTCTTGTCAGAATCTGCCAAGATTTTTGATCCACTCGGGTTGATTGGTCCAGTAATCGTCCAAGCAAAAAATTTTCTACAATCTCTATGGAAGCAGAAGTGTGACTGGGACCAGCTACTACCCGAAGAGCTTCAGAGTACGTGGAGTGAATTTCGAAGAAACCTTGCGGCATTAGACACTCTCACCGTACCCCGCGGGTCTCCTTCACTCAAGATCTAGTCACGGTAGAGCTACATGGGCTTTGCGACGCATCTAACGCAGCTTATGGAGCATGTATTTACCTTCGTTGTATTTTGGTTGACGGAGCAGTAACCGTAAGGCTTATTACTGCCAAGTCAAGGATCACACCATTGGAAGATTTAAAGCGGAAGAAGAAGGTTTTAACCACACCACGGCTTGAGCTCTCTGCAGCTCTCCTGCTAAGTCATTTGTATGAAAAGGTCTGCAGTAGCATCCACATTCCGTTCCAACCATTCTTTTGGACAGACTCCACTATCGTGAAGTATTGGTTAGCTGCTCCACCTTCTCGTTGGCAAATCTTCGTGGCAAACCGTGTCTCAGAGATCCAGCATATAACTAGCAGTGGCGTATGGAACCATGTGGCAGGTGCAGACAATCCAGCGGACATTATCTCGCGCGGAATGATACCCGCACAACTGAAATATGAAACAGCGTGGTTTGAAGGTCCACTGTGGTTACGGCAAGATCGTTCAATGTGGTCTATCAAGTCATTTACCACCCAGGACATTGAACAATCTCTCTTAGAAGAACGACGCACTGTAGCGCTCACCGTTCGTGGAAATAAACCAAGCGAAATCTTTTTGCTCCGTTCCTGGTTCACCGATCTCGTCCGAATCGTTGCTTACATCCGTAGATTCCTCCACAACTTGTCTCCGCATATTCGTAGCAACAAACGGTCAGGGCCTATCAATCTTCAAGAGTTAAACAAATCAACCGAAGCATTAGTTCGAATAGCTCAGGAGGACAGTTTTTCCAAAGAGGTTACAGCCCTTTCTCGTGGGCGGGAGGTGAAGACTTCGTCCAAGATTCGTCCTCTGCATCCTATTTTGGTTGGTAAAACGCTTTGTGTTGGCGGCCGGCTTACTCATGCACCCATAACGGAAAGTCGTAAGCACCCAATAATTCTGCATCACCAGCACCCACTCACCAAGTTAGTTCTACAGCACTACCATCTTAAACACTTTCATGCTGGTCAACAGCTTTTGATAGCTTCCGTCAGAGAAAAATTCTGGCCCACGAGCGCACGCGCTCTGGCCCGCACGATCTGTTACAAGTGCGTAACGTGTTTCCGCAGCAAACCAACCGTTCACGAACAACTAATGGCAGATCTTCCGTCAGCTCGAGTCAATCATGCAGCCGTATTCCTGAAGGTTGGTGTAGATCTTTGTGGTCCATTCTACATCAAATATCCAGTTCGTCGTAGTTTTTCGGTAAAATGATTTGTTGCAATTTTCGTGTGCCTGGCAACGAAGGCCATCCACTTGGAGGTTGTAGCGGATCTATCAACGCAAGCTTTCTTGGCTGCCTTCAAACGTTTTGTCGCTGTTCGAGGAAAACCGCAGGTGGTCATGTGCGATAACGCTACCAATTTCGTTGGGGCTAGTAAAGAACTAGAAGAACTACGTCTTCACTTCCTGGACCAACAATTTCAGCATACCGTAATACGCACAGCCGAAGATGAAAGTATTCAGTTCGAGTTTATACCAGCTCGGTCGCCCAATTTTGACGGACTATGGGAGGCCGCGGTAAAATCATTTAAAGGTCATTTTCGCAAAGTTGTCGGTAATCAGCAGTTAAGTTACGATCAGTTGCATACCATCGTTCAGCAAGTGGCCGCAATTCTGAATTCGCGTCCGCTAACTCCTCTCAACGACCCCAATGACTATGAAGCGTTAACTCCAGGACACTTCCTCGTTAGAAGACCCCTAACAGCAATTCCGGAACCAGATCTTCAGGAAGTACCGGAAAATCGACTGTCAACATGGCAGCAATCTCAAGATTTCGTGCAGAAACTTTGGCGAAAATGGAAGACACACTATCTCTCGGACTTGCACAATAGAACCAAGTGGACTAAGAAGCGTGACAATATCAAGATCGGCACTATGGTATTGGTGAAGGAGGACTTCCTTCCTCCTCAAAGATGGAAACTGGGACGAGTTGCAGAAATCTTCCCCGGTTCAGATGGAAACGTCCGTGTAGTAAACTTCCGTACCAAGAACGGGTTGTTCAAACGAGCTATCTCCAAAATCTGCGTGCTCCCTATCAAGGATAATGCATCCATCGACGAAGATCTTTAATTTCTTCCATCGATGGTGTTTCGGCACCGCGGGGGTCTTCATTTTGAAGGCCTCCGCTTTCCAGTTAAGCATTTTTTCAACAATTTATTTCAAAAAGCTCAAGAAATGTTCCTCCTCCATAGCCACCTGTCAGTCCCTTCGGGGACGCACTCCATCCGGAAAACACTGCGTTCTTTGGTTCATGCTGCTCCATTCCGTCAATCACCTTTAGCTTGTCTTGTGATCGTAAAGCATGTTCCATGATGTACATATCGTCCGTCCTGCAACCAACTTTGTTGTGGCATCTATTCGTAAACTAGGAACAAATAATTCTCGCTCAAGGTCATAGCACATCACCAGTCCAATCAACATCAAACTACACCCGAGCATTAGGTACCATTGCTCGGCATCGCTATAATTGCAACCCAGAAGTCATCCACAGAGCCTGATCAACCCGATCGGACGGCTACAGCAGTTGCCATCGTAGCATCATAGACTCATCGGAGCATCACCACCGTAGCATAGTAGACCGCTAATGACCATGTAAAATCCAACGGAGACGACGAGCCAGTCGTCTTCATCGGTGTCTGGGGCACCCGCGGAGGCCAGGAGGCCTCCGCTCCAGGCAAGTTCTGTTTTAGTTCATAAATTCAAGGTAAAAAGCACCCTCTCATTTCTAGCGTCGATTGATGTCAGCCCTCCACACCGAAGGACGAAGAACAACATCAGCGCAGCCACCCACGAGTTAAAAGTTAGCGTTTGACCCTACTGATGGAAGGACGGCAGAAATACAAGCAGCATACGGTATCCCAGCCTGAGAATCATCGTCGCCAACCTATGTCGTCACCGTTATCGTTGTGATTTATTTCACTCTACTCCGATGTCGTTATGTTTCCACAACTAATAACAGCAGCTGTTTACGTCGGCAATGGGACATCTCGCATTGATCAATAGTTATCAACTCAAACAAAGAGGTCATCGCACTCCTTGTATGATTACTTGTAGTGTACTAGGATTGTGAAATCAAAACGAATCAATCTAGTAGCCCGTACAAATTAGCGTTGAAAACCAGTTAGTAGAAATTAAACTACCGGTCGAAATATTCAGTCTAGCATTCGATTGAAATCCCTATGATTTCAAGGCGACCGGCATGTTTAGGATTAACTCAAATCACCATATCTGGCAACCTGAAAATGTTCCACACTTTCGACACAGTAGCACTCTCCCTCACTCTTATCAGTTGGATGATCTATTGTTTATCATTGAACCGATCTACCGTGATCGGTATCATTCTCGCTGTGATATTCACCACACTGACCCTTGTGTATCGTTTCATATACAAAATCGATCGTGCGCTCGTTTGGCAATAAAATTATTGTTTACAATAAAGTGTCTTTTACATCATAAATCGCGTGTGATTTTTTGTACTGCCTGAGCGCAAATTAGAGTACAGGCTTTCTCCAACGGTACCGGTAACAACAAATTGGCATTGTTTTAGATAACCTGATTGAATTCCATCAAATTTTCAGGATATTCACGAATAATTTATCGGATCTAATTGTTTTTATTTTCTTTATATTGTTGTTAGCTCGCAAAATTTCCGAGGCGCATTAATTTTCAGCTTCTATTCACCATAAAATTAAATGCGCATATGATTTATAGCATGACACGCTATATAAAACTTAATTTGTTTAAGAAATTTTGCTATCGAAAAAATCTTCCCGCAATACTAGAACTTTTTTTTCAGATATTATTTACTGCTAGATTAATCAGAAGAGCAGAGAACCGAGCAAAGCAGAACAACAAAAACCAACCACGATATCACAGTGATGTTTGACAGCTGTGGCCATTTGGCCTTATGCTGGTTTTGATGGCAGCCAATAGGTTCTGTGTAGGTTCTCAAGTGGTCATAACTTTTTTCACTAGAACTTTTTCAAAATCTTTATGGTCTGATACAGGTTTTATTAATTTGTTTTCACAACCGTCTATAGAGTGGGCCAATTTGTATACATTTCGGCTTTAAAGATGCATAGAGGAGGTGTTGGTGAACAAAACAGTTTTGAATGTAGTTTTATCAACAAAGCCGAGAGAAGTGCTATATGGCTGGAATAAAACTAAAATTGTTACTTGGGATGATATCTGCGTCTAATACACTGTTCATGCACCGATTAATTTACAAACTAAGCCTGCACACCGAAACAAAATTCACTTTGGCATGGTTTTGCTATTTTCTTCTGAAATCTAGTTCTAGAAATGGGCATTCTATTTCTACTCAGATTTGAAAAATATCACCAATCGACTCAGAACGACCGTAACTTTATACTTTCAATCTTTTTATCCAAATTTTCGCCGTTTTCAGCGCAAAAATTTCACTTTATTTCCCTGCCACTGTTCGCAACCGCGAATAGATGAGACCAACATTATCCCGACGAATGTGCCGACGCAGTTGTCACGTGATGTTTCCTTGGACGAATCAACGCAGCAGAAATATTTCCCTATTCCCCTTCCCCTCCTTTGTGTTTTGTTTTCACTAACCCCGAGCCAGCCGCGGGCAAACGGCCTCCTCCACTAACACTAGTAATAAGAACCTAAACTAATCAGCGTTTAGCTGCGCAACTAACTCATTCACCACTTATTGCGCAGTTAGTTCCTTTTTATGTATATATAAGCTAGCGCATAGCGCGCCCAAGTCACTTGTTAGGCGATTTCAACGGCCACTCCACTACTTGGAAAGGACAGCGTGATGATTGCCGAGGTAAAATGTTAGAAAAATTAATTGAAGAACAAAACCTCATTCTGTTGAATGATGGCAGCCACACAAGATTAAACCCCGCAAATGGCAACACAACTACATTAGACCTTTCCATTGTTTCGTGGAACTTGTCTAACAAATTATCTTGGAAGGTTCACAATGACTATTGCGGAAGTGATCATCTTCCAATTATTCTTTCTCTTGATAAGCCTTGTGTAGTTACTGCTGTTTGACCCAGGTGGAAATATGAACTGGCTGATTGGTCCAATTATCAACAAGACATTATCTCTCGTTTTACTGAAAATCCTCCTTCTTCTCCCGAGTCATTCTCAACCTCTTTATTCGAAATAGCTCAAAATCATATCCCTAGTACTAGTGGAAAACCTGATAAGTGGTCAGTGCCTTGGTGGAACTCTGAAGTTAAGGAAGCTATTAAGTTACGTCGCAAAACATTACGAGCTCTTCAGAAAACTCCTAAAGCAGATCGGCAAAAATCAGTTAAATTCAATGAGTTTAATAAGGCCAGACACGTTGCCAGAATCGCAATAGCTAAAGCAAAAAAGGATAGTTGGGATCAATTCATCGATGCAATAAACCCGGAAACTACTTCAAAGGAATTATGGGATAAAGTTAACCGTTTAAGTGGTGGCCGTGGCAGAACCCCCATTAAACTCCTCATCAATAAACAAATCTCTGACGACCCCTCCTCTATATCTGAACATTTAGCCAATCATTTCTCCTTTGCTTCTTCTTCATCCAACTACAATAAGAAATTTTTATCTCAGAAAATAGAAAAAGAATCCTCTCCTCCTTGCTTTTTTACCGATCTTGATCTTGTATACAATAAAGATTTTAGTCATGCGGAACTTGAATGGGCGCTTCGTAAAGTAAATGGTTCTTCGTCTGGTCCAGATGGTGTCGGTTACCCTCTTCTTAAGAACCTTCTTTTCGTCGGTAAATCCTGTTTGTTATCACTGTACAATGCCGTGCGGGATAGGGGCGAGATCCCTCCTGACTGGAAGGTTGGTCTTTAGGTTCCTATTCCCAAACCCGGTAAAGATCGCTCTAACGCGAACAGCTATCGACCAATTACTCTGGTAAACAGCATAGGGAAGGTTCTGAAGAAGATGGTTAACAGACGACTTTTGACTGAGCTAGAGTCACAAGGTTTGCTTGATAACAGACAATTCGCTTTTCACCCTGATAAAAGTTCCGATGACTACTTGACTGAATTGGAAGACCTTATCGATAATTACCTTGAACGTGGAATGCATGGTGATTGTGTGTCATTGGACCTGTCTAATGCTTTCGATCGGGCATGGCGATTTCCTATTGTTCAGTCCCTTGAAGAATGGAGTTTCAAAGGTCGAATGGGTTTTTTTGTCCAGAATTTCCTGGAAGATTCAGGGTAATTATCGGTAACACCCAGTCAGAAGTTAGAATACAAGAAAACGGAATACCCCAAGGTTCAGTCATAGCTCAGACTCTTTTCCTCATATGCATGCAATCTCTTTTTGATACTTTCCCCCATAATGTCCATATTCTTGTCTTTGCCGATGATATTTCTTTGATCACCCTCCACCATTTTAAATCATTAGCCCGTAAAAGAATGCAATCTGCAGTCAATTTTGTTGCTCTATGGGCAGATGAAAGAGGTTTTGTTATTTCTCCTGAAAAATCCCAGCTCCTCCATATTAGTCAAAATAGAAAATGTGTTAGTAAACTTCCAGATATAAAGATTAAACAAGTCACTATTCCTGCAAAACCAAATATTAAAATCCTTGGTGTTTGTATTGATCGGAGACTCAACTTCAAAGATCATGCGGATGCTGTTCGGAAGGCTACGGTTAATAAAATTCGTCTAATCAAAGTGATAGGAGCAAGAATTCCTTGTGGTCATAGATCAACAATCCTCAGGATTGTCAATGCCTGGTTACTTCCCAGGATCTTCTACGGAATTAGTATTTTTAGTAGAGGAGGTGATACCGTTATAAAAAAGCTACGTCCGTTGTATAACCAGGCCTTCCGTTTGGCCTCGGGTGTCTTTGTTACGAGTCCCGTTGCGGCTATCATGGCTGAGTGTGGTCAGCTGCCTTTTGCATATAAGTTTTTGGTCTGCCTTACTACGAAAGCCATTCGTTGGATGAGTCTTACTGGTCGCAAAGATGTTCCTTTATGTATCAGAACAAATAATCTCTTAGAATCAATAGCCAAAATTAAACTTCCATCTATTGCAATATTTCAGAGAACCAAAAATCACCCTTGGAATCAATTTTCCCCTTCAATAGACTCAACCCTTCTTAATACAGTTAAAGCCGGTAGCCCCCTTTCAATAAATCAACAGTATTTCTATCAGCTAGTTTCCGATAAATACAATAACTTTCATCACATTTATACCGATGGTTCGTTAGCTGACGAAAAGGTTGGTTATGGCATTTCTGCTGCATCCCTCAATTCTTGTATAAGTTCATCTCTTCCTGCGATATGTTCAATCTTTAGTGCTGAGGCCTTTGCATTAATGAAAGGTTCAAACTTATGTTCAGACTTAAATAAACGTACCGTGATCTTCAGAGATTCCGCCAGTTGCCTTCTTGTCATGAATTCTTATTCAACTCGTCACCCCTGGGTAATTGATGCCGAACTTACAGCTATTGCGAACAGAGTCACCTTCTGCTGGGTTCCCGGACATTCCGGAATAAAGGGCAATGAAGAAGCTGATAGATTGGCAGAAATAGGTCGAGAGCTTCAAACAATAGAACTGCCCGTTCCTTCTACTGATGTCATCAGATGGTCAAAAAGCAAGATCAGAAATGCCTGGCATTGGCAATGGTACAATAATAGATCCTGTGATCTAAGAAAGATTAAAAATTCCACTCACCGTTGGCCTGATACTTCCAATCCAAAAGATCGTCGTGTCTTGTCTAGACTTAGAATAGGTCATACCCGTTTCACCCACAGTTACTTGTTAAATAAAGAACAACCCCCAAATTGCATTGCCTGTGGAGTCACCCTATCCATTCACCATATTTTATTAGATTGTAGAGCTTTTGAATCCGAACGTTTGTCTAATAATATTATCAATAACACCTTGGAAGAAGTTTTGTCACTACCGAATGAAGCAAAATTATTAAAATATTTACGGGACTCTTGTCGCTATAACAAAATTTAAATGTAAGAAATACCATGAATTTACAACTCTGAAGAATAACTCTGTTAAAACAACTCTGTAGAAAAACCCGGAAGAACTATTGTGTTAAATTATTTAAACCAACTCTGTAAAACCACATTGTTAAACTAATTTTCAAAAAAACATGAAAGGGAAGAATGAGCTTCGGGTTAAAATCCCTCTTAAATAAACAAACAAACAACAAAAACCCAAGTCACTTGTTAACGAAGAGTAGTAGAATCAACACCAAGAAAGTGCTCATTTTCCTTTTGAAGAAATATCCCTGATCGGTCCCGCTCGTTGGTCGTTAGCAGAGCGTCCGCCTGCTGGAGTTGCTGTATCCTGTGCATGAAGTGGACATTTGCTGTTCCTTCCACTGCTTGGTGGCGTCGTAGCTCAATAAAGAGTTGAGTCACCGGACTTCTTTTCAGAGCTGCCGGTCCCGAGTGAACGACGTCGTCTTGCAGATGGTATTGCCTATCCGAGGGTCAACGAGCATCAGTCGTAGCAGTTGAAGTTGAATCCAAATTAAACGTTGGCAGTAGACCCAACATAGTGGTCCTTCGAGCCAACAGCCACCGAGAACCGTAATCCAAGACGTCAGTTTCTTTCGACTCCTCCTTATCAATTCACGCACGAAAGAGGGAAATAGCACTATTTTCGGATATGGAAGCTCCTCTGAAAATCGAACGGAAATGCATAGATTTGTTCAACACCAGTGAGCAAAACCCGTTGGGGAGCACTTTGGTACATTTTTAATGTAAATTTCGATCGAAAACACGATTATTTTTCAATTTTCCCAAAATTTTAACTATGACGGGAGAAAAAGCGTCTTCTTCGCTCTAAAGCACAGCCTACTCATTCGTAGAATAAGCGCTGCACTTCCAGACTTTACAAACAGTAAATCGCCATCTTGAATATTGAAATGAAATAACCTTGATATCCTCCAGATGAAATGCATATTAAATTGTTTTTAGCGTTTGCTCTAAATATGACTGTTTTAAACACGAACTTATATTTATTTTTTTCAAATCTGACATGTTTCATGTTGCATCCAGACATAGAAGGGTCATTTTCAGTTGAGCACAATCCAAGAACCCCCTCGCAAAAGGTCTAGGCCTGCGAAACATCACCCAAATCTATGATACCCTCAACCCTATGAATGTTCTCCTAGCTACGTTACAATGGAGAACACCAATTCGAAAGTGTTTGGCAGCGTTTGCACACGGAAAAGCACGGATGAAGTAGCCTCTGTTTACCGATTGGTAAATGAAAATAGTTTAAATTTGTCGTATCCATTCATATTGTGTCACAGAACGAATAAAGTGAAATGTTGTTGTTGGTTCACCCGGCTGACCTATTAATCGTTTGTCATGCTGTCTGTACCCGGCGCTTCCTTTTTCTCTACAGAAGGTATATATTCCGTGTGGATCAACTGACGGCCATACGCATTATGTTTTAGTAGTCTTTTTGAGTTTTTTGGTTGACTATTTCCCGGCGGTTATCCACCGAAAAATGCAACGCAAAACAACCCTACGATGTCATCAACGCCGGAATAATCCTCTGGACGTTATTGAAACAGTTTCGCCTTCACCATAGAACACATCCTCTTATAGGTGTGAGGACGTGCCTCGGCTGGGGTGGGATCGACATGCCAAAAATTAATTTGCAGTGGGCGATAATCCCCTTATGTTTGGTCGGAAAATTGTTTTGCCTGAACGCATTTACATACAGCAGCCTTGGATCTGTTTATCACGTCACCTACAAGGATGACACCCATTCCGATGGTGATTATAATGGCGCTGATGATGATCGAAACGCTCAGGGAAAATGACCCGAGGGTACGTTGGAGGAAGTGAAACGACCGATAATACCAATGTGGATGGTTTGTATTATTGCACCATGTGAATTCGGAATATGAGAACATAATGGATGTTTTTTCGAAAGTCAAAGATTACATTAATCAAACATGAATTGATTCTTGCGCTTAAGTCAGTTTTGCCATTTTTCTGTGCCCAACTCAAACCGACAACATCTGTGCTAACAACCATTATCAGGATGGAACAATTATAGCGAATGGTTCCAACAACAGCGGTAACAGAATCTACAGCATTTTACATTGCCATTTGCGTCGACAAAAACTGGAAGCCAAGAGGCGCATGAAAATTTCAATTATATGGACCATGCATGTGGTAGCTTTGTGTAGTGCTTATAGCATGTTTTATGTGTATAACGTAGTACCAACCCAATTGCCGAGGTGGCTGTGCTCGAATCTGGTCCTAGTGGTAATCGACATACCCACGTACTGCGCTGGATTATGCTTGGAGATTATAATAGTAAATATTTGCAGCCTTCGTCAATCAACGCTCGCTAATGAAGCTCATTAACGTAGATTTTGAGAATGATGACCTATTGATGAGCCGATTAAATAGTGTAGTGTGGGAGTAAGCATTCGGCGGTGTGAATTTTAGATGCAAGGGCTTTCATGTGGGAGATCTTGTTTAACACTTGAATGAGTTCAATGTTCATCCTCAAGGTTCAACTTGATTATGTTAATGTTGATAACAATTGAAGTTCATGTTTTTGGTTTTCCACTAATGAACTAGTAGTTGGCGCTGATTTGCTAACATTGAGCAACCATGTTATCACTATCAATCACACAATGCGGTTTGTAGCGCTCATTAGATGCCATGCAAAATAGAACAGTGCTGTTCATGCGTAAGTTTTGTGGCCCATAAACATGACAAAATGCTATAAAAATGTGTGAACTATAATTATTGGTTGAGTTATGAAAAATACAGTTTGTAAAATAAGTATATCCACACCTGCTTCAAATTTACAATTTTCCTGTTATCGATTCAAATATTAGTTGATAAAATGAGTGTTGTTTTGCGTTTGGTCCATTAAATAGTACCTATTATTATACCATTAAATAAATATACTTGAATTAATCTTGCTCTTGAAAATTTATGCCAAGATCAACAAAAGAGGGAAGTAAAACATGCAAAAAAAGTTTATCCACCCAAACATGCTAAGTACCATTTTGCCGTGTATTGAGCGGTTCCTGTCACTTTTTCGAATGTAAACATTGCATACAGTTATCCTTTCGTAGTGTAGAAGCTTTCGTGATTCAAATTTGAGTTCTCGTGTTTCGAAATGCCTAAAAACGCACAAATTTCGCTGAGTATCCGAAAACTTATCATAGTGCGGTAAAAGCAACCGTCAAATTGCTAATATCGTTAAGATACGTTAAGATACGGTTGCCAAAATTGTTCAGAAGTACAAAAAGAGTGGTTCTTTCACACCAGAAAAGTGATCAGGGCGACCGGCGAAGACAAGTTCCCGGATTGACAGGGCTATCGTCAGAAAGGCAGAACATAATCGAGGTTTGTCAGCTCCAAAAATTGCAAAGCAAGTTGAGAGTGAATTTTCTATGCATGTGACACCACAAACAATCCGAAATCGATTGCATCTACAAGGTCTGATGGGTAGAGTGGCAATTAAGAAACCATGGTTGTCAGCGAAAAATATTTAAACGGTTGAGGTGGGCTCGAGATCATATTACATGGACAGTCGATGATTGGAGAAAGGTCATTTGGTCAGACGAGACTAAAATAATGCTATTTGGGTCTAATGGTATCACACGAAAATGGCGCAGAACCGGTGAAAGTCTGAAAACCCAGTGTTTAAAGCCTACAGTCAAACATGGTGGAGGTGAGTTATTGCAACATCATTAATTTTCAACTAACTTAACTAGCTTTTATTATTTTCTGTGCAGGTAGAGTCATGGTTTGGGGCTCGATGGCTTCGTCTGGCGCTGGAGAACTCGAATTCATTGACGGAATAATGACAAAGGAGGTTTATCTGGACATACTGAAACGAAAACTTTCAGCAAGTGCACAAAATCTGAAGCTGGGCCGGAGATACACGTTCCAGCAAGATGGGAATCCAAAGCACACATTGAAGCTGGTATCTCAATGGTTTAAGGAAAAGAAAATCAATGTTTTGGAGTGGCAAGCACAGTCTCCTGACCTTAATCCAATAGAACATCTCTGGTCTATTTTAAAAATTAAGGTTCAGGAGCACAAACCATCAAGCATTCAGCAATTACGACAAGTTGTTGTAACTGAATGGGACAAAATCGCACCAGAAACGACTGCTAAGCTTGTCCAGTCAATGCCCCGACGATGTCAAGCTGTCCTTGAAGCCAAGGGAGGTCACACGAAATATTGAATGATTTTCAGGATTATGGTGGATATACTTTTTTTGCATTATTTTTTTATCGTTTTCTTATATATTTGGTCTCAGACACGAACAGTTCGTGCTTTTACATCAAATTATCGTTATTTGACTTTCTTTTATCCCTTGAGAAATAAACTTAATATTCAAAATCGTTTTTCGATGTTTTAGTGGATTATTTGAAGCAAATGTGCCAAGTGAGAAGCGGTGGATAAAATTTTTTTACATACTGTATATGTATTTATATTACTAAAACAAAATTACTTGAGAAGATAGAAATATGCTGATAGATGGAAAATATGGTTGCAAAGTTTCATTATTTAGGTGATTTGAGGGCCGCTCTAAAACTTAAAAAAAACAGTTATTGCATTCTCTGCAAGAAACGGCTTTGTCTAAGAGATCAGTTGAATTTGATATCAAACTCATGTATTCAGATTTGATAGCTATTCAAACATAAAATTTGAATAGCAATTTGTGAAAAACAAAAACAAAATTAAAAGTCTCTTCCTCCGAACTTTACACAAGTAACAGAGCATGCAACGATTCTCGAAGACGTGCTAGCTAAGCTAGTAGCTTTTTAAATGTAATCGTTCGGGAACTTAAGCCGTAGTGCTTCATCGTACATCGTGTTCCATAGCACCGGACCCAAGAACGAACCTTGTGGGACGCCTACGGAGATCTGAACAGTATTGTACACCAGTACGCAATTCTGGAAGTAGCTTTCCAGAATCTTGTACAGGTAGTATATGCCGATGGATCCCCTGGTGGCTTCCCTGTCTTTGGTAGCAACACTAGGGTCTGAATTCTCCAAGCCAGCAAGATAGTCGCCTTGATGGCCAGGTTAGGAATACCATCCGGTCCTGGCACTTTGTTCACCTTTAGCGACTTTGCTATCGCAATGAGTTCATCGTTCGTCACCATCACTTCATCGCCAGCCTCCGTTGTACCGTTGTCAATGTCCACGTGGTCACGGGTGTTAAGGTCTGGGATACTGGAACGCTGGTCATGGGACAAATCTACGGTGGCGGAGGGCCATGGACTGGGGTCGTGGTGCGGAAAGAGTCCCTTAACGATCACCTGCAGCAGCTCTGGTGGTTGCTCGGTTGAAGCCGCCGTTCCTCTGGTTTTGGCCATTACTAGGCCGAGAGGCGTCATCCCATGGATTCATATTGGCCTTCTGACACAGGCCCTCAAAGCGACAAGCGCCCCTCTACACTTGATTCAATCGGTGTTTGACCGTGCTCTTTGACCGTCTTGCGTGGAGGCATATTCTTCGGAGGTCAGCAATCGACTTCGTCCACCAATACACCGACGATCTTCCATTCCTCGGTTTGACTTCCCTCGACATAGTCGCATCGCACGCTCGTGTAAATGTCATAACGAGTCGTTCGCCACAAAGTTCCTGGGTTTCGCGTAAATTTTGTTCCCTCTCAAGCGCCTCTTTAAAAGTCTCTACATCAAAGTAGGACGCCCTCCATCTGCGGGCGAATGGAGCGGATGCTCGTCCTTCCGCACGCTGCCTTGTATTGGGGACGATACAATAACGAACCGCCAAGTGGTCGCTCTGGGTGTCCACCCTCCAGTTGCTAAGCAGCCCAGGACTGCTGAATGTTATATCTTATCTACTCTTGATACCCACGGAGCCTAGCCAAGGCCTCCAGAAGAATTTGGCCCCTGGGGTTGATAAGGCGGCTCCCCCACTTGAGCGCCCAAGTGTTGAAGACCCGCTATTACCAACGGGTTAGCTCAGTTGTCATCCTATCGAGCATATTGGAAACTGTTCAATCGACCTTCTTGGCGGTACGTAGCAGCTGCAGAAACACTCCATTCACTTTTACAACCGCGAAACCTGTTCCTTAAGTGCAGTAGAGATCTCATCTACCTCGGTGATCTCATCCTGGTTTTTGCACAGGATCGTCACCTGTGAGACGGGGTGCGTACTTTCACACCCCCATCTATTGCCTGTCTTGCCAGGTCTCTATACGCCGGGCCCTTTATCGCTGTTGTCTTCTTCAGCTCCAGGATCAAATCGCCGGTGCGGGTACGGCGTATACTCCACACATCGGTGCCTAGGCCTGCCAATTTAGTGTCCCCGCGCATCGCTTTCAGTAATTTGAGTAATTTGACGCTTCGGTCTTGACGACGAGGGCCTCTCCGCGGTTACGCTTGCGGGCCACTTGTCGTTTATATATTTTTTTCGTTCTATTTCCCTTTTCCGGACCTTATTCCACTAGCTTTCTCTGCCACGCCTGGTGGTTATCGCTCGTCCCCCTCCTAGCACTACCGTCTGCTTCTGTGCTAACTATGGTTGTTTTCGTCGAGGCCCTGCCGCTCGGACCCTCTCCGGTGCTTGAGAGGGCTTAGCACCGGGGCCTCTCTCTTTGCGGGCAGCCGGAGCTGGTCGCAAGGAGGACCCTCTGACCCTGCCGCCACGTTCGCGTAGGTTCACTTCTCTACTGGGGCTTCCGACACGATACGCTTCTTGGAAGCGCCAAGTGCCGTTTCACTCGGGGACTGCCTAGCCCGCTTGGAGGTCCCCGCCTCCATGGATAGGGTGGACTCTCCGACCGAGACGGATGCTTCCGTGTGGGTCTGTTTCGAGGCTATATCCCTCGCCCTTTTGGTGGCTGCTAGTCGTGTCAACTCTTTGGCACTTTGCTCGGCTAGGAGCTTGACATGCAGCTCTCTCCTCTCCTTGCATGCAGCCTGCACTGTCATGCGTAGCCTAAGAAGGTTCAGTTTGAGGTCTTTTGCAATGTTGTTACGCGATGACGTGAAGTCAATAATCGCGTCCAATTGCTCAGGCACCTCCAACACTTTAGGAAGCGTTTTCCGCATCCTCTACATGGCCCGGATGAGTCTTGGTCCATCCATGGCCATGCATAGCTTAGTCACACCAGCTTCCGATGCCGTAGCACTTCTACAAGTGTCGGATACGCCAGATCCAACCGTTTTACGCGGTGGGGACCTCAGTAGGCCACCTTTAGCGAACGGATTCACTTTCTCCTGGGTTTTCATTGTTCCTGAGGTTTCCTCCCTTGGTTGGGCCTCCCTCCAGCCGCTATTCAAGCCCACGTAGAGTAGTCACTATTGTGATCCCATGGTCCCG
>JASCZW010008204.1:0-61713 GCA_034211315.2 Aedes japonicus
TGAATCAATCAAGTAGAAGGCGACCTGCGGACCCTCCGCAGACAGCGAAGCTGGCGAGATACAGCCATGGACCGATTATAATGGAAACAATTTCTGTGTACAGCATAGGACACGTCTGCCTTAGTCACCCAGTCTACCGGCTACAGAAAATCTAAGGCAGCTGGTGGGTACTACTACTATTTAGGGATACTTCTGTGTTGAGAAAACACTGTGCTTTTAGTTAATTTAGCAAATTAAACGAAATTATTGAACAAACCTTTAATTGGTGTAATTTTAAAAAGTTTACAATTCTTGGATGATAATTTTTGACAATTGAATCGATAGCCGAGAACTGTCAATGTCAAATCTTTAAAATGCATCAAGAAATGATTTTTTTGTGACTATGTCAATGTCAAATATACCCATTTTTTGCATTCTCATTAATAAGTTAAGTCGTTTTTACTCATTTCATGAGCTACAAAATAGCATGCAGGTTATAAGGATGAGATCAATTGTTTTCCGCTATTAGTTTTACACCGTGTCCAATAAATACTCAAACACTTTTTCACCTCGTCGTAGTGGTTCACACAGTTCACACACTCTGTATGTATTGGTGTAATCTTGTACTGTGTTACACAAACCGTTGGAAGGTGCGCTTGATTGTTTTCATTCAGTGTCCATCTCTTATCAACGATGAAAGAATTTGGTGCTGTGGTGATAACAAAGTTTTGGAAGGCGCTATTTTCAAAAGTTTGAATAACCTGTGAGTAGAGCGTAATTTTGTATGTCGAACCATTAGAAGGTACCGTGATACTTTCTTGGTTAAGATCCGGCCGAAAACGTTCAGCTAGGACTAAACGTGTGATTAAGTCATCACAACGTCCTGTACATAAACTTTAATGTCTCGTAATCGACCATGCACAATGTTCTTAAACATGACATGGGATGTCAAGCTTGCAAGCAACGTAAAGTTCATAGAGTTTAAGAATGATCCAAGAAAATGTTTGAAAGAACAACTATCCTACTATTGCGGCACGCTGGACGAGACTTAATTTTTTTTTCGATGAAGAGTTATTTTTCCTGCATGTTCATAACGATAGGTTGTGGGCCTCGAAGTCGTCATTTTTTCAAATTTGAGACGAAAAATGTTGAAACTGGTCAAAGTTGTTAAAGGCGTTGTTATTCAGAAACAAATGCTGTAATCGATCCATGTAATATTACCTTTCAAAAAAACAAAACAATTACCAAAAAAATCCAAATATCTTTTGTGAAATAACCCCAGTCAAAGACAATGTGTTCAAGATTTTTGGCCTTCGTAAAAATAAGACTATACGACAACATTCAAAACAGTGGGCATGAACATGGCTGAGATAAAGTGAAAGTAAACTTGAAAATGTAACACCTCTTGAGGCAGTCTCTATGGACGACATGATCTTTGCACGGCCGGCGAAATGCTGAAAATGGAGTTGAGCTATATCATTCTAATGCACAAGGAACAGTATTATAACTTCCTATTTCTGGTTCGAGAAAACTGCTTCGAAAGACTCGCAGAGCACAAATGACCCACCAACGGACTGAACTACAATAGACTGAAGAAATTACGGAACGCCTTTGTACTTGTAAACCTAACACTGACTAACAAAATAACAAAAAAAAACAATTGAAGAATTAGACGAAAGGATTGATAATTCTCAGACGTGGCTTCTTCCGAGTCAATTTACAACAACGCCCTGTTGGGCTACCTGTTCCGTGTAATGCTGGCTAGGCCTGGTGTAGAAGTTGTAACTCTATTCAGAGTCCCGTCAGTAAACCTTAAAAAAAGTTTTTCTAAACAATCTTAATTTTTTTTATAAATATATTTATTTATTCAGGCTCAACTTTACAGAGCCAAGTTAAAGTTTTATACAGAACAGATTGGAATATAAAATAAAATCTAAAGACTAAGTTAAATGGACAAAACCGATTACTCGCGGTTGCCTCGAGATTAATAGGAATTTCAATTTTATGAATAGGAAAATAACGGTGGAAATTTTGTACAATAGTTTTCTGATGTCTAGCACTCCATATAACAATGTATTAATAGAACGTTTTCAATTTAGAAAAAAATGACTCACTCATACACACTCACATACACTGACCCACACAGTCCTTAAACATGTAAGTTAATCAAACTTAAATCTATAGTTAATGTTAGTCAAAAACATAAAAACATAAACATAAACATTAGTCAAAAAGGTCTTGAATCGGCACATTGGGTTGTCTACCTCGAGCCTGATGGAAATCATGAAGCTCAGATCTGACTCTACGATGCTCAGCACAAGGGCAAATAACGTGTTCTGCGTCCTGGTAACCTTTTCCACATTCACAGAGATTACTGTCTCCCAGCCCAACACGGAACAACGCTCAGTTTAAAGAATAATGATTGGACATGAGGCGAGACATCACACGAATGAAGTCTCAACCCAATCCCCTGAACCAACATTTCTTCAACATATTGGGAGTGATAGAATGTAGCCATCGCCCCAAATCTCCTTCATTCGATTTAGTGCCAGCAAACGACTGATTTCTGACGAAAATAGGAAAAAAATTCGTTGAAGACGAATTTTCGTTCATAAATATCGCCTTCCATAGCGCCCACCTTTGCAAGTGAGTTCGTTTTCTCACTATCCGGAATCAAACAATTGGAAGGGATCCACACTAAGGAGATAATAAAAGAACGTGTAGATAAAGCACTTTGAAGACCTCGTGTTGTCATGAGAAAATAAGAGATGTGCCTTACCGGCCTCAAGGTGCAAATAGCATCTATAGAACTGATGCTATCCGGGAAAATGAAGTGATGATCCCGTTGCAGTGAGGCAATTGTTCGTAATGAAAAATGAATTGCCGCCAAAATAGCGACTAAAACAGAGCAAGGGACATGAAGTCGCTCCTGCTTCATGGATAAATCAAAATGAACCGAATTGTCGAAGACACGATTGGGAATATTCGGCGAAGGACTAAAATCCTGTGTTATAAAGTCATGAAACGAGTTTGAGGACTCAAGCAGCTTCTCAAAGTTTTCGATTACCTTCACACCTTTTCAGGAGAAGGATAGAGACTATTCTGTAAACCGATCCGAGAGTGGCAACATGCCGGCCAGCACCTCTAGAATCATGGCATGAGTCGAGTACATGCAACATAACGCGATACGAAGACACCGATACTGAATACGTTCCAATTTAATTATGTGTGACTGAGCCGCTGACTGAAAACAAAAACTACCCTATTCTATAATCGACCAAATCGTGGCGCTCCCCACCAGGACCCGGTAATTGTGCAGAGAAAGTTGACCCTTTGCTGGCATCTTCGCTTCAGATACTCAAAGTAAGATCTCCAGGTGCACTCATCTGCCGTCATCTGCAAGTTGTCTCAACGTGCAGTTGTCACTTAGACAACCTCAATGTCTTTGACATAAAATTATACAATATATTATACAAAAAGGGGCTTAAAAAGAATCCCTGTGCGAGACCCATGTTGCTAATTCGGAAAGCTGTAGCGTTTTCACGAGAAAAGCTCATATGTTTCTCTGACAGCAAATTGCTCAAAAAGTTATTCATTAATGCAAGGAATTTTTTTCATTAGGGCGAATCTTACATTGAGAGGCTCTCTTTGATTACTTTCTCTTTCATTCATATTTCATTCATTTTTTAGATGAGAGAGAGAGAGAGAAATCATCCGAGCCGACGTAGTTCGGTTACGCAATCTTCGCGCCATATTACAAAGCGTATTCATCGACGTTTCACGCAATAGTCCGTTCACGAATTGTCGCCAGTAGCCGCATTTCTTGGCCTAGATGAGGCTCTTAAGTTCTCGATCGAATGCCGTGTATTTTTCGAAGTGCTCAGGCGTTCCACGTCCATGGAAAATTTTAAACGCATCGGACTTTTTATTTTAAACCACAGTGCATGGAGAAGGAGGTTTCGTACGAAATGTCGTTTTTGGAAATGGTCAAGTTTGAGCTTGGAGTCCAAAATCACGTTGGAGTGGAAGTTATATTCCTGCACCGGTGGAAGTTTTTTTACCGTCGTTTTGACTTCATCTACTGCTGCCCTAAACTTCGTCCAATCGGGATTACGAGTCAGGTCATACGCGACGTTGATGGATTCCGACGAATTGAAACCGGTGGCAATCGAAATAAAAATAGGCAAATGATCACTACCGTGGGGATCCTGGATCACATTCCATGTGCAATCCAACGATAATGAATTCGAGCAAAGTGTGAGGTCTAATCTACTGCCAACTGAGGATGTACCAGCTAAGCGTGTAACTTTTCCATTGTTGAGAACTGTCATATTGAAGTTGTCACAGAGGTCATACCTGTATCAGAGAAGAACGGTTCTCATCATACAGCTCTCTCTAGTCTGTACCGCGAGAGTTAAAATCTAACAACAACAAAATATCTCAAAGTTGTATTCGGTTAGTTGAGGCTCTAGGAGGAATATAAAGAAGCAATGCAAAGGCTTTTATTTTTAATATTTACACAGAAAAATATAATTAATTTTGGAAATTTTGGAGCTGATTTCTGATCGTTGTCATCTCACATATAAGGCTTGATTAACTTAGTATTTGACCGCTTCTTTTTGATTACTACGACGCTTCTAGTAGTTGTAACAGGAAGCCCTTGACAGCGCAGAGATTCGGAAGGTTTGTTTACTTAGTGGTGAAAGTTTCGTCAGTATTGATGCTCACGTTCAAAAGCTTTCGAAGATAGTACCAAAATGGACTGTTAATACCGTGCTGAAAATTTACCGGGAAACACTACCGCTGGATCTCACAAAACAAAACAAACGTAGAAGTGGATCTTACGACCAGAAACTGCGAGTGAAAGTCCGCAGGGCAGTTCGGTATAATCCTGGGATCTCCTTGTGTGATTTGGTAAAAATGTACAGTACACGACGAATCTGTCGTCTTGAAGGTTTCCAGTCGTACCATGCCAGCACGGTTCCCAACAGGACCGTCAAACAGAACCTGGTTGCCAAACGCCATGCAAGAATGCTGTACGAACAAGTTCTGATGAAATACAATGGATGCATTTTGACGGACGATGAAACCTATGTTAAAATGGACTTTGGACAAATCCCGGGACACATCACCCTTTTCAAACGTAAGTATGATGCTCCAGGTAGATTTTAGTCCATAGAGTTTGTCTATGCAGACAAGTCTGCTCACAAGTTGATGATATGGCAAGGCATCAGCAGTTGTGGAGAGGAAACGAAGGTTCTCATCACTGGAGCCACTATGAATGGGCTAGTATACAAAGAGGAGTGTCTTTAGATGCGATTTTTACCATTGAATCGCCTGATGGTCCGGTGAAGTTCTGGCCTGAATTAGCCAGCTGCCATTATGCCGCGAAGTCGTGGTATGATATAAGCAGAATAATATTTTTTTTTTACGAATTCATTTATTTGTACAGGCTCAATCGAATCAACTTTACAGAGCCAAGTTTTCATGTTTATATACATCAGTTATCTTAGAACTAAGGTTAAGGGGATAGAACCGATTACTCGCGGTCGTCTCGAGGTTAATAGGAATGACAATTTTAAGAATGGGAAAATTGGTGTGGAAATTTTGAACAAAGCATAAGGAACAATGGTTTTCTTATATCTAGAACTTCAAATTACAATTTTTTAATTGAACGTTTTTAATTTAAAAAAAAAAAGAATAACTCACTCACACACACACAATCACACTCACACACACACACACAACCACACTCACACACTGGCGCACACATTCCTCACAAATTTAACCTAAACAAGTAAGTTAATCAAACTACAATCTAAGGCTAATGTTAGTCAAAAACACATAAATGAGTTTCATAAACTCCAGATCGCGCGCAGCCAAAATATCTCGAATCGGTACATTGGGTTGTCTACCTCGAGCCCGAAGGGAATCATACAGCCCAGATCTGACTCCACGATGCTCAGCACAAAACCAAATAACGTGATCTGCGTCCTGGTAACCTTGTCCGCATTCACAGAGATTGCTGTCTCCCAGCCCAACACGGAACAAATGAGCGTTTAAAGAATAATGATTGGACATGAGGCGAGACATCACACGAATGAAGTCTCGACCCACATCCAATCCCCTGAACCAACATTTCTTAGACACCTTTGGAGTGATAGAATGTAGCCATCGCCCCAAGTCTCCTCTACTCCATTTATACTGCCAGCTATCGAGTGATATCTGACGAAAAATATAGAAAAATTCGTTGAAGGCGATTTGTCGATCAGAAATATCGCCTTCCATAGCGCCCACCCTTGCAAGCGAGTCTGCTTTCTCATTGTCAGGAATCGAACAATGAGAAGGGACCCACACAAAGGTGATAATAAAAGAACGTGAAGATAAAGCACTTAGAAGACCTCGTATTTTCATAAGAAAATAGGAGGTGTGCTTTACCGGCCTCAAGGAGCGAATAGCCTCTATAGAACTAAGACTATCCGTGAAAATGAAGTATTGATCCGGTGTAAAAAGAGGCAACAGTTTCTAAAGAAAAATAAATTGCTGCCAATTCCGCGACAAAAACAGAACAAGGTGCTTGAAGTTTACGAGCGACGCTATAATTTTCATTGTATACACCAAAGCCAGTGGAGTCCTCTATCAAAGACCCGTCAGTGAAAAACGTTTTAGTGGAATCAACTAGGCCAAACTTTGCAGCAAATATCACCGGAGCAATCATAGGACGATGATGCTCTGGGATTCCACGAAGCTCCTGTTTCATGGATAAATCAAAATGAACCGAATTTCCGAAGTCGGAGAAGCAAACACAATTGGGAATATTAAGCGAAGGGCTGACATCCTGTGTTATGTACAAATGGTACAAGCTCATGAAGCGGGTTTGAGGATTCAACTCTAGGAGCTTCTCAAAATTTTCAATCACCTGGGGGTTCATAACTTCACACCTGGTGAGGAGCCGGAGAGATTACTCTGTAAACCGATCTGAGAGTGGCAACATGCCAGCCAGCACTTCAAGACTCATGGTGTGAGTCGAGTGCATGCAACCTAATGCGATACGAAGACACCGATACTGAATACGTTCCAGTTTGATTATGTGCGACCGAGCCGCTGACTGAAAACAAAAACTACCGCATTCCATAACCGACAAAATCGTTGTCCGGTACAACGTTAGAAGATCTTGCGGGTGCGCTCCCCACCAGGTCCCGGTAATTGTGCAGAAAAAATTGACCCTTTGCTGGCATTTTCGCTTCAGGTACTCAATGTGAGATCTCCAGGTGCACTTTGAATCGAACCAGACCCCAAGATATTTAAATGACATGGAATGAGTTATCGGTGTACCCAAAATTTGAAGTTTCGGTTGTGCAGGGTTATGCTTCTTAGAAAAAACTACCAACTCAGTTTTCTCCGTAGAGAATTCGATACCTAGCTCGAGAGCCCAAGTAGACAAATTGTCTAAGGTATCCTGCAAGGGTCCTTGTAGATCGACCCCATTGGGTCCCGTGACAGACACTACGCCGTCATCTGCAAGTTGTCTCAACGTACAGTTGTCACCAAGACAACCGTCAATGTCTTTGACATAAAAATTATACAAAAGAGGGCTTAAACATGATCCCTGGGGGAGACCCATGTAGCTAAATCGAAAAGCTGTAGAGTTTCCATGAGAAAAGCTCATATGTTTCTCTGACAGCAAATTGTACAAAAAATGGTTCATTAATGGTGAAAAACCACAAGCATGGAGTTTATCTGAGAGAACTTCAACAGATACTGAATCAAAAGCCCCCTTGATATCCAAGAATACAGAAGCCATTTGCTCTTTTTTAGCAAAAGCTAACTGAATATCCGTGGAAAGCAACGCGAGACAGTCGTTCGTTCCCTTACCCCTACGGAAACCATATTGAGTATCTGAAAGCAGGTTGTTCGTCTCAACCCATTTGTCCAGACGGAAAAGGATCATTTTCTCCAACAACTTTCGAATACAAGATAACATCGCGATGGGTCGATAGGAGTTGTGGTCGGACGCGGGTTTACCAGGTTTTTGAATGGCAATAACTCTCACCCGTCTCCAATCCTCCGGTACAATGTTGAGTTCCAGACACTGATTATAAAGGTTCAACATGCGCCTCTTCGCGACGTCTGGGAGGTTCTTGAGCAAGTTGAACTTGATCCTGTCAGCTCCTGGAGCCGTATTGCCACACGAAAGAAGTGCGAGAGAGAGTTCTACCATTGAAAAGGGTTGGCTAATCTCATCTGTCGAATTCGTTGTTTCGCGAGGAAACATTCGGACAAACTTTCCGCGCGAACTTGAGGATCCATTGGTCCGAGTACTCCTCGTTCTCGTTGTTCGTAATTCGGTTACGCAATCTTCGCGCCGTATTCCAAAGGGTACTCATCGACGTTTCGCGCGATAACCCGTCCACGAATTGTCGCCAGTAACCGCGTTTCTTGGCCTTGATGAGGCTCTTAAAATCTCGTTCGAGAGCCGTGTACCTTTCAAAGTGCTCAGGTGTTCCACGTCTACGAAAAACTTTGAACGCGTCAGACTTTTTGCGGTAAACCTCGGTGCATTGCTGATCCCACCATGGGGAAGGAGGTTTCCTGCGAAATGACGTTCCTGGGACTGGTCGAGTTTGAGCTTGAGCGCGCTTTCCAAAATCAGGTTGGAGGAAGTTATATTCCTCCAGCGGTGGAAGCCCTTCTACCGTTGTTACGGCTTCATCTACTGCTGTCTTGAAGCTTGTCCAATCGATATTACGAGTTAGATCATACGTGACGTTGATGGATTCCGGTGGAGTGAGCCCGGTGGCAACCGAAATTTTTATAGGCAAATGATCACTACCGTGGGGATCCTGGATCACATTCCACGTGCAGTCCAACGATAATGAATTCGAGCAAAGTGTGAGGTCTAACCTACTACCAAGTGAGGATGGACCAGCCAAGCGTGTAACTTCTCCATTGTTGAGAACTGTCATATTGAAGTTGTCACAGAGGTCATATATCAAAGAAGACCGGTTGTCATCGTACAGTTCTCCCCAGCCTGTACCGTGAGAGTTAAAATCTCCCATGACCAACCGCGGAGCAGGCAGAACCGAACAAATATCTGAAAGTTGTTTTCGGTTAATTGGTGCTCTAGGAGGAATGTACACAGAAGCAATGCAAAGGCTTTTATTTTTAATAACAGCCTGACATGCGACAACTTCAATACCTGGAATTGGAGGAAAATTCACTCTATAGAAGGAGTAGCACTTTTTGATCCCCAAAAGTACTCCTCCTCCACGTGAATCCTCACGATCAAGCCGAATAATGTTGAAATCGTGAATCGGAAGATCGATTTCGGCTGAAAGCCATGTTTCACAAAGAGCAAATGCATCACAACCGATATTGTGAGTTAAAAATTTAAATGATTCCAATTTAGGAATAAGACTTCGACAATTCCACTGCAGAACAGTGATCAAATCCCCGACCTCTTTTGGCAAATTATCCATCGAAGGAAATGATAGCTGCAAGGATGGGCCACTTTAACGTTAATTTCTTCAAAAAAAGTTTTCACAGTGGGAAGCATTGCCATAACAATGCTTTTAAGAGGGTCAGACATTTCGAGGTACTTCAAAATACCTTCCACAATATCATCGAACGAGAACAGCCCAGATGAAGGGGGGGCTTCTGTTCTTAAAATCGGGGCATCAGGGGATTTAGATGTCCCCGGGAGAGATGGGAAATCCTGTGTGTAGTTGGCACTACGAAAACCAGGAGGATTCGGATTATCCTTCTTTTCTCTGCTCTTTGAATTGGGCATGTTTATTTGAGGCTTCTGTTCAGCTGCTTTCACAGCTCGGATGCGTCTTCGCTTCCGTGGAGCACCTTCTGGAAAACTAAAAGATGTCCCCTCCTCAACCAAATCCGAATCAGACTCGTCATCTGAGAGAGGAGCGAAAGGATTTGTATTGGCATCGGGTGGCGAAGCTTTCTCAAGCATTTCTGCAAAAGATTGCCTTGAACGTTGTTTCAGAGAACGTTCCAATTTTTCCACGCGTTGTTTATACGCCGGGCACGACGAGAGAGCATGAGGAGGAGTTCCCTTGCAGAAAACGCATTTTAGTGTATTATCTGCACAGGGACCAGCCTCATGTTTCTCCCCGCAAGTTGAGCAGCGTGCCTTATTGCCGCAATGGGAGGCCGTATGCCCCATCTGCTGGCAGTTTTGGCAAATCATTACCCGGGGTACAAACAACCGCACAGGTAGCCGAAGTTTATCCAGTTCTAAGAACTGAGGAAGGGCAGAGCCTGAAAAGGTTACCCGAAATGAGTCTGTGGGGGTAACTTTTTTCTTACCCTCGCTGTGCGATATTTTAACTAATTTTCGTACTTCCAGTATCTGAACTGGGGGGAGAAGAGAATTCCTGAATCGGCCAACCGCCCGCTTCTCCAAAATTTCAGGGCACAGACTCGCCTCTGTGACCACTCCTACCACCTCCACATCACGAGCTGGAATATAAACGCGATATTCCAGTGTAAAATGCTGGGAGGAAGCAATCTCATTAGCCTGCTTCAGGTTAGAGACGACAACACGGAGTTTATTAAATTTTACTTTCGTGATCTCTGTCACGGCTGAAAATCGCTTCGTCAGATCAGTAGTGATTTGATACACATTCAAAGGTTTCATTTTAGGCTGAAAGAAGACAACCCATGGATCGACCGAGTCAACCGGATACGATCGCGGTCTGAATATTTTTTGTGCTTCCCCATCATCGGGTGGCAAAGGCACTTTTTTAGCCAAACCGTCCATGTCGAAGAAACCTCTTCAACATGCACGATTTGCCTTACTCGTGGGAGCGTCGCACGCTCCCAAAAATTTGAATCACACACACACACACACACACACACACACACACACACACACACACACACACACACACACACACACACACAAAGAACACACAAATTAAACTCTAGTGGGATAAGGGACAGGAAAAAAAAACTTAACTAAATTACTGTTCTGTTGCTGCTGCTGCTGCTGACGCACCGTATGCGTGACCGTCACACTTCTATGCGGGGAGCGGGGAGCGGTGCGCTGAAACGATCGCCTTCGGGTGCACGCTGTCGGATGACCGTTGGCGGTGTAGTAGTGTATCGCTGGTTAGCGTCACCACGCGAAGATGAAGCGAAAATAAGCGGGAAGATAATTCGCCAGCAAGCACTGCTTGATTTTCCTATTTCACTGGAAAACCACACTGCCTTCTTAGAAAAAAAGACTCACTTTTGCTCTACTCACTGAAGTGAGTATATTTTGAGAAAAAAAACTAGTTATTTCCAAGGATAGCACTCGAATAAATCTTCCAAATAACGGAGCGCTGGATCGAACGAACTTTCTTCTTTCGCTGAACGAAGTGGGGTGAAGCAGAATAATATTGACGATATTGAAATAACAAATGTAACCCACTAAATTGTCAAAATGTTCGTCCCATAGAAAAATATTGGACAATAATCAAAATAATACTAAAGAAATGTGGCAGAATAATCAAAAAATCATCTGATTCACAGAAGAGGTGGAACAAGATGGCAAATCAAGTTGACAGCTCTACTGCGCAAAAAAATGCGAAGAGTTCGTGAGTTCATCCGGAAGGCTGATGAATAATTTCTCATTGTTTTTTAAATTCAATACATTCCCAGCAGAATGAAACCTTAACCGCTACTTTAAGTACTTTTTTGCAAAAAAAAAATGTTTTCATTTTGTACGGCAAAATACTAAGTGGATCAAGTTTAAGAAGGTTAATCTATTGATTTTGAGCTATCCAAGAAATCAGCGTCTCGTTAGATCTCTAACATTCTATAATTTCATGTATTTTTACTGAAAAGTACCACGTTCTTATTTTTCTTAAGCTACTGCTTAGGTGCCCTCATTATTGAAAGAATCTCTATCTCTATTGTGTTATAGTGTTGTAACAGTGTAGTTATTTTCTTCTTCTTATTCATAATAGTATTGAACAACGATTGCTTCATTTAATCGTGCTGTTTTAGTTTATTTTGTTTAGCCTGATTCATTTAGACGTTAATATCAGATGAATGTTTGAGATACAATAATTATATTTACCTTCTAGTTCTGCTGGGTGCAATTACACAAAAGACGGCGATCACTTATATGCGTCACTTGGCAACATCATCAGTATCTTTAATTGGTTAAAAATTTAGGCCAAATTAAATTCAAATCAAATTAATGAGCACTAACGGTCTGTGCCAACTTTCCACCACCAAGTTTACTCCCTCCCACAGCAATTAAAATCCGTTGATCGGTTGCGTTGAGAACGAAGGAGAGAGATGACTGAAAAACCACCCACATTGTTACCGATCAAGTAGCGCGGTGCTGTCAAAGGATGGGCACGAGGAAAAATTAAATAAGAGTTTATTTATTAGCTTACAAAGAATGTGACAGTTCAAACCGCTCAAAGAAATGCGACTGCGACCGACGATATACACCGGTTCGCGAACAGAGACATATGAGCGTATTTATGAACGTGCCAGCATGCTCTCATTAAGTCGTTACACTTCACGCCTTTTCGGTATTTGTTTTTGGTAGGTTCATTTTCCTCCCGAGTCCTTCCCTTTCACCACATTGCTTGGAAATGTCGTACTTAAGAAAAGAAAAAGAGGTTTTTGAGGGGGCTATGCATGAGGTTTGATTAGAAATTGCTTGGTTCAATGACGAAATTTTGCTAACCTTGCCTACAACCCACACAAGGGGTGCTTGATTCAAATAAGTGCAATTGAAAATAGGTTTGATAAAAAATTGCGGCTCGTGTTCTTGAAACTTAATGGACCCCTCAGCAACTCATCGCGAACAACTCATATGAAGACGCTGTGAGTTAAATTATATTTATGAAAGCGGCATGTCACTTCATCTCGTAATAAGCCAAGCGTGAAAACACCATCAGTACAAGACAATCTCTCGAAACGACCGGTGTGTGTGTGTGTGACAATAGACGAGAATAGGAAGCTACTCATAGCTGCTCTCTGTATGGAAAGAGGAAGAAGAGATAAAATTTAATTAGTATGTCCAATTTGTTTTTAATTAATGATCTTTGAGCCTGCTCTATTGGGTTCTCATTCACATACCGAGACCAGAATGTTTCGAATGATTTTCCCTCTCATGTGCGTCCTGATTGATGTCGCTTTTCACCGTTGCGTTGCAGTTGCGGTGCGGCAAAGACATTAAGAAGAAAGTGGAGTTTCCCCGGAGGAGACACGGGTGTTGAAAACGTCATAAGATTGAGATCGAAAAGGCGTGAATCCGTGCTTGAAATCGATTCTGCTGCAACCAATATAATCCGGCTTCATTAATAAGTCATCACCCACTGCTGGAACGATTCCCATCCGAGCCTTCTTCAAATGATTCTACTTCTACACCAGCATTGCCAATCTCAAGTTGTCTGCATGCCTACATAGGGCCAGAGTGGATCGTAGCAAAAAGGAACGACTTTATTGACGAGTGGAATCCAGCGAACGAAGGCAATAAGCCATAATCTGTGCCATCGATAAAATACCACTTTTACGACCGAAATCAATTCTCATAATGCTTATTTGATTCTGGTTCGATGTTTCGTATTTCTTCTTTATTATCTCTCGCTAGGATCGCTCCAAAGCTGAAAATTTTGGGGTATCAGAACCTTTACTGATGAATTATTGATATAACGTAGAGCAAGTGAGAACATCAATACTTGAATGATAGCAGCAGGGGCATTTGGGGTCTCCAGCATCGTTATTAAAAGCCTATTGAACATGTAATGTATACACAAACTCATCGTCATACTACTCATATGGTTAAACATGTTAAACGGAACTGGTTTTTGTGTCAAATAATTTTAATCCGTCTAATCCGAGACGCATTAACGGCACATGTATTGGGAAACTTGATTTCCATTTTCATGATCAAGGTATAATTTTTCTTGCAGATCAATGTACTAACTGTACCATGACTAAATTGATTTCCATAAAAAGTATGTAAGAATAATTATCGCTTCATGTTCATTAATGCTTAATCATAACGATCAGGGTTCTGATTACTACCCAAGGAATGCTCTATATGGATGCTCCTTTGGAAATTTCACCCATGAGGTCACAACAGTATTTGATATTTGAATCCAGTCATATCATTTAAGATGCATTCATTAAACATACCCATGAAATACATAAATGTGATCTTTGCTTTATGTAAAATCTAGCAATAAAACATTGAAAATTAACTGTTATGTGAAGATCTAGGGAGTCATCGGGAAAATTGGAACAAATTATGCATGAATATGTTGCGCAAATAATTTCTACAATGCGTGTGTGTGTGCGCAATCAATCTCCCACTGACCGGCAGTGCTCTAATGGATGAAATTTGTCTGCATTCCTTAGTTGATTCATATATTATAATGATGTGCAAACATTTTTAGCCCTGGAGGTTGAAGGTGACAGCTCTATTGAAAATCCGACGACCCCTAGAATGCCTGTTCATACACGTAAATTCTGAGGTCATCTTCATATGCAATAAGCCCCGCATGAAAATCTTCACATATCAAATGGATATGTGAAGAATTTTCACACTTCGAGATTCAACAATAGACATCCTTGATCCTGGCGCGTATAATTTTTTTTTATAAATCATTTATTTGTACAGGCTCAATCAAATCAACTATACAGAGCCAAGTTGTCATATTTATATACATCAGCTATATTAAAACTAAAGTTAGGGGGATACAACCGGTTACCCGCGGCCGACTCGATGTTAATAGGGATAACAATTTAACGCATGGGATGATGGGTGAGGATTTGAAGTATGGGGTACTTTTGGTTTTCTTTTGACTTGAACATTTTTGAGAAAGATAAAAAAACACACAAACTCAGCAGAAAAAACCTTGTAGTAATCATACAGATTAAACTAACTACAATCTAAGACTAATGTTAGTCAAAAACACATAAATTTAGTTTTGTAAATTCCAGATCACGTACAGCCAAAATATATCAAGCCGGGACATTGGGTTCATAATCATTTGGGAATCATAAAACTCAGATCTGACTCCACGATGCTCACCACATGACCAAATAATGTGATCTGCGTCCTGGTAACCTTGTCCGCATTCACAGAGATTGCTGTCGCTCAATCCAACTCGGTATAACTGAGCGTTCTAAGAATAATGATTGGACATGAGGCGAGGCATCACACGAATGAAGTCTCGACCCACATCCATCCCCTGAACCAACATTTCACAGACACCTTAGGAGTGATAGAATGTAGCCATCACCCCAAATCTCCTTTACTTCATTTATACTGCCAGCTAACGAGTGATATCTGACGAAAAATATAGAAAAATTAGTTGAAGGCGATTTGTCGTTCATAAATATCTCCTTCCATAGCGCCCACCCTTGCAAGCGAGTCCGCTTTCTCTTTGTTAGGAATCGAGCAATGAAAAGGGACCCAAACAAAGATGATAATAAAAGAACGTGAAGATAAAGCACGTACATAAAAGACCTCGTATTTTCAGAAGAAAATAAGAGGTGTGCCTTACCGGCCCCAAGGAGCGAATAGCCTCTATAGAACTAAGACTATTCATGAAAATGAAGTATTGATTCGGTGTAAGTGAGGCAACGGTTTCTAAAGAAAAATGAATTGCCCCCAATTCCGCGACAAAAACAGAACAAGGTGATTGAAGTTTACGAGCGGCGCTATAAATTTCATTGTATACACCAAAACCAGCGGAGTCCTCTATCAAAGACCCGTCAGTGACAAACGCTTTAGTGGAATCAACTAGGTCAAACTTTGCAGCAAATATCACCGGAGCAATCATAAGACGATGATGCTCTGGAACTCCACAATGCTCCTGTTTCATGGATAAATCAAAATTGACCGAATTTCGAATCGAAATCGAAGAAACAAATTCTTTTTTATGTACAAATGGTACAACGTCATGAAGCGAGTTTGAGGGTTCAACTCAAGAAGCTTCTCAAAGTTTCCGATTACCTGAGGGTTCATAACTTCACACCGGAGACATAATTATGTAAACCGATCCATGCCAGCCAGAACTTCAAGACTCATAGTGTGAGTCGAGTGCATGCAACCTAACGCGATACGAAGACACCGGCACTGAATACGTTCCAGTTTGATAATGTGCGACCGAGCCGCTGACTGAAAACAAAAACTACCGTATTCTATAAGCGACAAAATCGGAGTCCGGTACAACGTTAGAAGATCTTGTGGATGAGCTCCCCACCAGGTCCCGGTAATTGTGCAGAGAAAGTTGATCCTTGGCTGGCACTTTCGCTTCACATACTCAATATGGGATCTCCAGGTGCACTTAGAATCGAACCAGACCCCAAGATATTTAAATGACATAGAATGAGTTATCGGCTTACCCCAAATTTGAAGCTTCGGTTGTGCAGGGTTACGCTTCTTAGAAAAAACTACCAACTCAGTTTTCTCCGTAGAGAATTCGATACCTAGCTCTAGAGCCCAAGTAGTCAAATTGTCTATGGTATCCTGTAAGAGTCCTTGCAGATCGATCCCATTGGATCCCGTGACAGACACTATGCCGTCATCTGCAAGTTGTCTCAACGTACAGTTGTCACTTAGAGAACCGTCAATGTCTTTGATATAAAAATTATACAAAAGGGGACTTAAACATGACCCCTGGAGGAGACCCATATGGCTAAATCGAAAAGTTGTAGAGTTCCCATGAGAAAAACTCATATGTTTCTCTGACAGCAAATTGTACAAAAAATGGTTCATTAATGGTGAAAAGCCACAAGCGTGGAGTTTATCTGAGAGAACTTCATCAGATACTGAATCAAAAGCCCCCTTGATATCCAAGAACACAGAAGTCATTTGCTCTTTTTTAGCAACAGCTAACTGAATATCCGTGGCAGCATTGTGAGAAGTCGCGTACGCCACGAAAGTTGGTACGCAGGTTGTTTTGAATGGCGATAATTCTCACCCGTCTCCAATCATCCGGTACAATATTTAGTTCCAGAAACTGATTAAATATTTGCAATTTGCGCCTCTAAGCGACGTCTGGAAGGTTCTTAAGCAAGTTGAACTTGATCCATATTGGAGCCGTATTGCCACACGAAAGGAGTGCGAGAGAGAGTTCTTCCATTGAAAAGGGTTGGCTGATCTCATCTATCGAATAAGTGGTTTTGCGAGAAATCATCCGTGCTGGCACCGAATCTGGACAAACTTTTCACGTGGACTTGGGGATCCATTGGTCCGAATACTCCTCGTTCTCGTTGTTCGTAGTTCTGTTACGGAATCTTCGCGCCGTATTCCAAAGGGCATTCATCGACGTTTCACGTGATAGCCCGTCCACAAATTGTCGCCAGTAACCGCATTTCAGGTCCTTGATAAGGCCCTTAAGTTAGCGTTCGAGAGCCGTGTGTACTTCGAAGTGCTCAGGTGTTCCATGTCTACGAAAAACTTTAAACGCGTCGGACTTTTTACGGTAAACCTCGGTACATTGCTGATCTCACCATGGGGAAGGAGGTTTCCTGCGGAATGACGTTCCTGGAACTGGTCGAATTTGACCTTGAAGCGCGCTTTCACAGAAGCAATGCAAAGGCTTTTATTTTTAATAACAGCCTGACATGCGACAACTTCAATACCTGGAATTGGAGGAAAATTCACTCTATAGAAGGATCCACAAACAGTTCTCCTCCCTCACGTTAATCCTCACGATCAAGCCGTATAATATTGAAATCATGAATCGGAAGATCGGTTTCGGGCGAAAGCCATGTTTCACATAGAGCAAATGCATCACAACCGATATTGTGAGCTAAAAATTTAAATGATTCCAATTTAGGAATAAGACTTCAACAATTCCACTGCAGAACAGTGATCAAATCCCCGACCTCTTATGGCAGGAAATGATAGCTGCAAGGAGGGGCCACTTTAGTGTTACTTTTTTCAAAACAGTTTTAACAGTGGGAAGCATTGCCATAACAATGCTCTTAAGGTGGTCCGAAATTTCGAGGTACAGTGAATTCGGGTGAAATTGATCAGTGATAACCAACAAAAAGAAGCCCTATTTTGCTACTTAAAAGCCTAACAAAACTAAAGCTGTTATGCCCGGCATAGAAATTGAGTCGATGATTGCAGTTTATTGGCTTTTAACTACCATGTTTTCATTGAATAGTTTTTCTTTAAATTTTGTTACTTTTCATTTTTTTACACTTTTAATTTTTGAATAAAACTTTTTTTCAAAAACGCAGACGAGAACACAAAAAGAACATGTAGCATGACTAGTATTATGCTACGATTATCTGACTTTTCATTGAACACTAACAAGAACCAAAAATTGCAGTAAAATAAGCTTAGTTCAATAATTGAAGAAAAAAACTATATACTTTTTATCATCAACGCACAAGCAAGAAAGAGCGTGCCACCCTTAGAAATGATACCAACTAAGTTCCTGCAGGTGAACCTCCATCTGCTGTCATGAGTCGGAGGTTTAGAAAAGAGGTGCTGGGCGTGGTACTAATTCAAGAGCCATGGACTAATATAGGAAAACTACTTGGTATTCAAACACAGGACTGTAAGTTGTTCTCTATGATGAAAAGCAGAGTACGCCAAGAACTGCTGTTTTGGTTGATAAAACACTAGATTGCTATCCCATTTCAAAATTCTTCAAATGGGACATTGTTGCGGTCATGGTTGAGGTGCCTAGCAGGAAGAGGAAAAACTGAGGTCATAGTGTCTTCAGCCTATTTTCCAGGTGATGCTCCTGAAGTGCCTCCTCCTGAGATCGACTCATTTGTCAAGTACTGCAAAGCAAATAATAAGTCATTCATAATTGGCTGTGATGCCAACGCACATCATACCGTGTGGGGTAGTACGGATATCAACAGTCGAGGGGAGTGCTTATTGGAATATCTCTCATCAAATAATATAGACATATGCAATAAGGGAAACGAACATCTACATCTTCAAATGCTATCCGACAAGAAGTCTTGGATTTGACATTGTGCAATTGTGCAATTTATGAACGTATTTCAAAGTGGGAAGTCTCTGAGGAAACGGCATTGTCGGATCATAGACACATTGTGTTCGAATGGAGTGGTGGAAATCGGTCAATTATTACATTTCGAAATCCGAGGAAAACAAACTGGGATCAATATGCACAACATTTAAACTCGGAGTTATTTACAGACGGTGGAAAGATTGATTCAGTTCAGAAATTGGAATCATTTTCTCAAATTTTAAATTCTTTATAACTTAACTAATAGTTGTCCTATCAAAGAATCGTCCTCTAACAGGGATGTTCCGTGGTGGAACTCTAAGTTGGAACGTCTGCGTAAAACATCTCGTAGGTTATTTAATAAAGCGAAAAGAATCTCAGATTGGACCCCCTATAGGAGTGCACTTACTGAGTACAATAAAGAAATAAGAAAATCTAAACGAAGATCCTGGGTTCTAACGTGTGAAAACATAAGCAATAGTCCGGAAGTCGCAAGACTTCAGAGGGCTCTTGCAAAGGATCATACGATTGAACTTGGGAATCTGAAAAATGAGGATGGAGTTTTTACAAAAACTCCTAGTGAAACGTTAAAGCTGATTATGGAAACACATTTTCCTGGATCAGTTTTGTGTGTAGATCCAATCAGACATGGACCACTTGAAGGTGAAAAAAGTTCTACAAGGACATCTCAAAAGTCTAGAGCGAAAATTGCAGCAAATGACTTGGCTGACAAAATCTTTACAAAAACCAGGGTAGAAAATACGTTGAGATCTTTTCAGTCTTACAAATCTGCAGGAATGGACGGGATATTTCCAGCATTACTTCAAAAAGGCGAAGCAGTGTTGATCTCGCCATTAATTGAGATTTTTAAGGCAAGTTTAAGACTCAACCATATTCCAACTTCATGGACACAAGTAAAAGTTATCTTCATACCTAAAGTAGGAAAGCGAGACAAGGCGCATCCTAAATCATACAGAGCCATTAGTCTTTCATCAGTCCTATTAAAGACTATGGAAAAAGTGTTGAATAATTATATCAATTCAAATTATATGAACAAGCATCCACTATCTGAGTTCCAGTTTGCTTACCAGTCTTGTAAGTCAACAGTTACAGCACTGCATAGTGTGGTTTCAAAGGAAGAAAAAGCTCTATCGGTAAAAGAAATAGCACTTTGTTCTTTCTTAGATATTGAAGGAGCTTTCGAAAACGCTTCCTATTCGTCTATGGCTCGTGCCATGAAGAAAAGGAACTTTGACATAAACATAATTAACTGGGTTCATACGATGCTCGCAAAAAGAGAAATCACTTCAGAGCTGGGAAGTTCGTCTATTACAATACGGGCAACGAAATGTTGTCCCCAACGAGGAGTCCTCTCACCACTTATGTGGTCCTTAGTTGTAGACGCTTCTAAAAAGCTTAGAGGAAAAAGGTTTCGAGGTTGTAGGTTTTGCAGACGATATAGGGAAGCGGTACCTATATTTGAGCTCAATAAGCAGACCTCCAGTGGAAATCGGTGAATATGCACTGAATACCGAACAATGAGTGCACAAATTATTCACGCTTTATTCGTCCATTTACCGTGAATTGTTTAGCAACACACAAAACATTCGATTCTGATGATTTTCTTCCAATTTAATACGGAAAAGTTGAAACTGCTATGTACCTATATTAATAATATCACGAAAAACATTAATCCCATCTGTGTATATATGTTAATCGTACTGATTTTAATCAAGAAAAAAATACAAACAAGTTAACGCTCTTCACTACTACACCCAAAAAATGAAGTAGATCATTTGACAGCACTTCACGTGTGTTGGGTAGCATGCATATAATCAAGAAAAAATGAAAGGGTTTGTTTGTTATTCTTCCATGAGAATATTGACAACAAGACTCACTATAAGGACGAGCATAGAATGCTCTATGAATGATTGAACACGCACACTAGCGTTGATGTGTATGCTATACAGTATGTGAGCAGTGCAACATCAAGTGATTACGTCGATTGTTAACACGGTTCAGAATAGGTGCAAGCGTATTTAATTTATTGTGAAAATTAATCCCATAGTTTTCTAGTCTTTTATCACGTATTCGTGGATTCTCGTGTGGCTACTGCAATAAGTGAAGTGTGATTTTTATGGTTTGTGCAATTACGCACCGAAAATGTGTAAGGATATAGTGCAATTGAAGAGAAAACTTGGCGTCTGGCTCGATTATATTCCCTAGTACGGTTAGATCAATACGACGAATTTGCAGTTCAAAGGTAAGCAATTGTGTTGAAAATCTGATTGCTCATTATTTTTACGAAATTTAAGTCTCCGAAACGTTTTTGTAGCTTTTAATTATATCCAAGACCTAATTTTATTTGCCAGGATTATATATTCTTGGTTACTGCGTTCATTTTTTGGAGAAATTAAACATCTATTTACGTGTGATGTTGGATGGCTGCAGAACGTGATGGATATATGTACTATGGTGAGGATAGGTTCCGCTTCCCTATATTGAAAAAAAAAAACTAGTTGTGCTTTAAAAGTATTCTTTTATACGTGGTTAAACTATTATTGGCGGCTAGTATATACAACAGTATTTATTTAAAAATTAAGTTGCCTACTGAAATATTCTCCTACAGAAGGTATTCCAAAAAAACGGCAAAAGTGATCAATTTCACCCGAATTCACGGTACTTGAAAATACCATCCACAATATCATCGAATTTCAACAGCCCAGATGAAGAGGGGCTTCTGTTCTTAAAATCGGGGCATCAGGGGTTTTGGATGTCCCCGGGAAAGATAGGAAATCCTGTGTGTAGTTGGCATTACGAAAACCAGGAGGATTCGGATTATCCTTCTTTCCACTGCTCTTTGAATTGGGCATGTGGATTTGGGGCTTCCGTTCAGCTACTTTCCCTGCTCGGATATGCCTTCACTTCCGTGAAGCACCTTCCACAAAACTGAAAGATGTTCCCTCCTCAACCAAGTCCGAATCAGACTCGTCATCTGACAGAGGAGCAAAAGCATTTGTATTGGTATCGGGTGGCGAGGCTTTCTTAAGCATTTCTGCAAAAGATTGTCGTGGACGTTGTTTTAAAGATCGTTTCAATTTTTCCCCGCGTTGTTTGTACACCGGGCATGACGAGAGAGCATGGGGAGGAGTTCCGTTGCAGCGCCGTTGCAGAAAACTCATTTTAATGTGTTATCTGCACAGAGACCAGCCTCATGTTTCTCCCCGCAAGTTGAGCAGCGTGCCTTATTGCCGCAATGTGAGGCCGTAGTCCCATCTGCTGGCAGTTTTGGCAGATCATTACCCGGGTTACAAATAATCGCACAGATAGTCAAAGTTTTTCCAGTTCTATGAAGTGAGGAAGGGCAGAGCCAGAAAAGATCACTCGAAACGAGTCTGTGGGGGTAATTTTTCTTATCCTCGCTGTGCGATACTTTAACCCCCAATTTTGTAGACCATTTCTAAAATACTAATGAAGGATCTTCATGTTGTGGGCTGCATTCGAACGCTAATAACATGAACTTGATTTTGCAAATCTGGTTCCGTATTGTTACTGATTATATTCAGTCAAATCGAAAAAAAAAGTAAGGATTAATCCACATTAAGATTAAATCTAACATTTGTTGCAAGAAAAAAAAAATTGACACATCAATAAAAAGTTTTTCCTTCAATTTATTTATTGAAAAATGTTTCTGCCTAAAAATCAGTTGCATAAACCAGGGTAGGAAAAACTTGCTCCATTGGTACACTGAGATGCGGAAATTCCTTTAATATATGCTGGTTGACCAATAATATTCGTGTATGAGTAATTGCACACTAAATAGTCATGCGTCCAAACGTCTCCGTTGTAGGTATTGTAGGTGACCATGCCGCATCCTATCTTAACTGTGCGATCACTTATGATTTGAGTGAAGTGGCCGATTTGTGGGCTGCAATGAAATTTTTTTCATGTTATTTATATAAAAACTGTTTATGTATGATTAAAAATACCCACCCATGATAATACTGTGGATAGCTGTCAACATATGCATGAGCATAGACGTATTCGTTGAACCAAGCATCGATGAAGTATTTGATCGACTCTTTTTTTGTTATTTTGAGTCCAAAGAATCGCAGAACTGCAATGTTCTGTCCAACGTATTTGCTCCAATTTGTATTGCGGCATTTGTCATGGCCATAGTTACAGGATCGCGCATTCGCCTCCGCAAGATATTGAAGCTCTAGATCCCACTGAAGTGTTGGCATTTTGACCGCAGGTAGGTAGCCCGGCAACTTTCCGCTGGCCAGCAGCGATCGTTGCCGGTTGTGATGGTCTAGAATTTGTGCTCGAAGTTCGGCTGTCATGATCACCACTTGAGGTTGCTTTCCGTAACAACTAGCGCCGAAAGGGTTTGGAGGGGCACAACCCACATGAGGACCGCCATTCTGGCAGAGCGATGGATTGCAATAGTAGTTTGAAAAATAGTACGTTGTTATCTGTTGCTCGAACGTTAGTGTAATAACTGTAAAGAAGAAAGCTGGAAAACAAAAATAAGGGATAAGTGAATTATAAAGCTGAATGCAACCCGCATTACATGGTAAAGTATGTGTTAAAAAGGATTTAAGAAACTACGTTTTTATGCAATGTGATCAATAAATACATAGGATCATTTCTATTTCAATGCCTGTTGTTGCCCTATACGGAACTATCAAAACACTTTCTCTTCATGTCTATTCGTTCTAGCAATAAATTACCGTCCACTCCTAGCGCTTCGCATGGAGAAGAAATTATCTGTTTCTGGTATTAGATAAGTTTTTTAACGAGAATCACGTAGTTTACACAGTGTTACTTTCAAAGGGACTTATTGGTTTCACTTGTAGGGTAAGAATAGAATACTTCTAGAATTGTGACAGTTTCTTCTGTGTGCAGCAGCCTTACCCTTCAGATATTACCTCATGTGAATCTCACAAAGAAAAAAGATTTAAAAAACTATTTCATGCTGGACACTTCTTGACATTGTCACTTCAACAATGACAATGCATGTAGGCTTTATAGGGATAACACACTAATTCAAAAATAGGTTTTAAGTGAATTGGGAAAGTTTAACTATTGTTGGTTTCAAAATAACAACTGGTACCAGTCAAGGTGGTGCATTCGTTCATGCCTTGACCTACCCCGCATGGGGATGCTTGGTAAAAGATTGTGTACCTGTTTCGAAATACTACCTCACAATACCCTCCGCTCAATTTCAAACTACTTCTATTCAATTTTCACCGCCTGCCGTGAGCTAACGGAACTATCAATACTTTCTCTTAACAACTTTGTTCTACACTTTTGATTGTTATTTTTTTTGTATTCTCCCCAGCGCGGAAGTAACGATCTTTAATGAAGTTTTTTCAGAAGCAGATAATTTCTCATCTCCATGCGAAGCGCTAGGAGCGGACAGTAATTTTATTGCTAGAACGCAAAGACATGAAGAGAAAGTGTATTGATAAGGTCCGTATAGGCAACGGCAGGCTTTGAAAATGAAAGATACAAGATTAAAAACGAGCGGAGGGCATTTGAACGGTAGTATCCGATCAGGCACATAACCCTTTCTCATACTACCCTATGCAGGATAGGCAAGGGAGGAAATCGTACTCTTATACTACCTATTGCTTGTTTCTAGTTCTAGCGATTTGTCCGTCTTCTAATACTGCCTAACACGGGTGAGAAATTATCTCCCGCTGTTGGGTTTATTTTTAGCATGCACCGCCTATTTCACACATTTTGCTCTTCTCGTCATACTATAACTTATAGATCTCGGAGAGAACGACGGTGAGTGGTGCAAATACTGATCCCCACCAGTATGAATTAATGGATTCCCCTATTATGGGCTTTCTACACTTTTGATTGTTATTTTTGTATTCTCCCCTGCGCGGAATCCGAATGGGGGAATCCATTAATTCATACTGGTGGGGATCACTGTTTGCACCTCTCACCGTCGTTCTCTCCGAGATCTATAAGTTATAACAATTAATAAAACTAGAGTTCCCTACGTCAGCTTAATACCGTGCGAGATTGACATCCATACATCTAAATACAAGATGATATTGGATGATTGATATAAATTTTTAATATCACGAGTATGTACCATACTGATTAAATACTTGAGCATCAAATGACATGAAACTAGTCATACGCTAACTTAAATATTTTTTATTATACATCATGTTGAAAAACGTACTTTTTTTAGCTCATAAACTTTCGAGGGATGTTGTAATGTTTGTCTATAGGCTCCATATTGGGTCTATTTAGTGATGCAAGTTCATCTCATCCTATGAATTTATGACTCGACAGAATTTTCGTTGGGTTTCTTCAGACCACATTCAAAAATTTGTAATTTACATAATACAGGTTTGTTTGCTAGGTTGGAACATATATTTAAATTATAAGTGACTCCCTCCATCTTAAGGACTGTATCGTTAATTATGAGTACTCCTAAAAATTGCTGTATTTAAATATTTTTTATTTATTTTGCAACTCATATTAATTTAAATGGTTTAAATTGACCATTAAAAAAAGCCCATTTCATCAGAACTCTTTTAATTTTTCGTAGATCTGGCCAGCTCTCGAACCTTCTTCTTGATGTTCCTCATGAAGTTTTGCACAACCGTTCCGTGGATAGTTTTGCTTACGTTCACCCAGTCTTTTTTTTTAATTTGATGATGCCATCTGCTCCTCTCGCCTTCTTCCGCAGCATTCCTTTCATCAAAGTCCAAAATTTCTCAATGGGCATTATTTGCGGAAAATTTGGAGGATTCATTGCACACATTCCATTCCATTCCACACATTAGTGGCAGGATGCCAAATCAGACCAAAACAGTGTGGAATCTTTGTGTTTGCGGATTAGTGGCAGAATTCATCTCTGCAGGCATTCCTTCCTGTACATTTCGGCGTTCTTATTTGCGGTAGTGAAAAAAGGATTTCATGCCGCACTGGCAAATTGCTTGCCAAACTAACACATTTTTTTTCCAAATTTTTGGAAAAAAAATCGATTTCTCCGAATTTGGGACATCCGTTCCACGTTTCACGGTGTAAAACTGTGCCCCTGGAAGTGCCCTGTAGTAAAATTTGACGTACGTCTCCTCATCCATGATAATGCACATGTCATTTTGCTCAAAACGTCGTCGTACAGCTTCCGAGTTCGAGTTTACATGAAATCCGCCTGAATTTGGCTACGTTTTGAACATTTTTGTTTCCGGTACGTCTTCAGGGAATTTCGCTCCTTTGCGCGTTAGACCACAGCAACACATTGACACTAAACAGCTGTCAAAATAAATCATAGTTTTTTCCATACAGAATTTAAAAGGTGTATTCATAATAAACGATGCAGTCCTTACAGGTAGGAAATAAATTATACGAATACAAACGTACACGTACAACTCTGGTTTATATGCCAGACCTACTGAACCGGACAATTTGAGCCCTCGACACTGAAGAAATCCATTAGTTGCAGACGAAATAGGCCTATCCGTCAAACAAAAAGCTTTCCTATTGGAATTTGAAGAAAATTGCTCGTAAATACTGTTGATAAATTCTAATAATGTTTGATTTTACTTTTTAGATCTAAACAAGTGCTAGTTAAAAATGTCTCTGGGTTTCAATTTCGATTCCTTTCAATATAGCGTCGATACCTAGTCAAAACTGACAACGACTGTTGAAACGACCATTCGATTCCACGACTGCTCGAGACAGTTGTGTCCAGTATGGGCCTTAACGAAACAATAACTCAGCAGTAACATTATTTCACGTTCAAATTCCGGTGGCTAGACTTCAACATTCTTCATCAAACCATGTGACCAAATTTATGGAAAATTTGGTTTCCATGGTTATCTAAAGAATATTTCGACAATAAAAGTGTTCAGAAAGAATTGTACATTAAGGTTTGCTTGTTTAAAAATGTCCACCGTTAACTTTGAAACTGACCGTGGCATGCATCCAAGCATCCAAGCTATCGTTTCTTTTAACTTAGTGACTTAATAGAGTTGCATTCCTTTCTCTTTTTCTCACAAAATTGATTTGATTCTCTTTTTACAAAAATTGAGTAACATTTCCAGGAGAACAAAAAAACTGTAAGGGAACGTCCGTTAATTAAAGACTGTATTCGATGAAATTTGGACACACAAAATATGTCACCAAAAAGTTTCCTTGAGCCCGATTCTTTTCAAACTTTCTGGAAATAAAGTACTACTAAATGGTTAAGTTTTGACAGCATTGGTTTATTGAACCTCTTCTCCCAACCCAAATGCCCGCACCTTTGCCTTGACCCCTTTCATCAAATTTTGGGCAATGATAGGACCCACTTGCTTACTTACTTCTAACCAGTTTTGGAGTTTTAACGAGCTTTGCCTTCATGATTGCCCAAAATTTTTCAATTGGGTGAAGTTCCGGAGTGTTTGGAGGGTTGACGTCTTATGGTACGAAAACTAAATTATTATCTTTGTACCAGTCTAAGACGGGCCGGGCATAGTGGGAAGATGCCAAATCCGGCCAAAACAGTGTCGGGCCATCGTTAGATCTCAAGAAGGGCAGAAGTCGTTTTTGGAGGCATTCGTCCTTGTAGATTTGACCGTTGACGGTCCCAGAGGTGATGAAGGGCTGACTCATTTTGCCACATCCGCAGATCGCTTGCCAGACAATGAATTTTTTGGCGAATTTCAACAGTTTCTTCTTCCGTACACTCTCCGGAACGGCCAACTTAGAGGTGGCGACGTAGTGTTCCTATCCTTGAATTTGTTTGGTGTCGGCTTTAATGTAGGTCTCATCGTCCATCACAATGCAGAACGGTTTTGTGAGCCACTCCCTGTACAGTTTTCTTGCACGAGTTTTAGCCACCGAGTTCTGTTTATCGCTCCGGTTCGGTGCCTTCTGGAAGGTCAATTCTTCCATCTGTTTCGTCCAGCAGACAATAAAGTGGACCGGATTTCACGTCTTAAAGGTAAGGAAGGCGCCTAATCGAACCGATAAATAGGATACGGTAGCCAATACCTTGTCTGGAAGCTGTATCGAGAGTGGTTGGTGCAGCCGATATGCATCAATAACGTACATTGAAGTGGACGCCAAGCAGGTCCTCGTCCTTTAGTTTAACGTAGGTTAGTTCGGAGTTCCGGAAAAGTTCCGGAAAAAGCAGGTCGAAAAATTTGCCAAGAAGTACTTGGTGTGGGTGGCGCTCTTTTGGTGCGGCAAATTCAGCAAGCCATTCAAATATATGTAAAAGATTGCCCCCAGAAGCGCTTGCCACCCTCTCTCTGGTCCCACGAAGGTGATACTCTGTTTTGGCCGGATCTGGCATCGTGCCATTGATGGAGTGGTACGAAGCCAACAATGTTATTTTTGTGCCGAAGGAAGCAAATCTGACAAGCTCGTCAGAACATAGGCCAATAGAAAAGTTCATGGTGATTATGAAGGGCGAGCTCCGGAAAACAATTAAAGAATTCATAAACGACAAGTAGGGTATGTCTCCCTTAACTCAGCCCAATATGCAACGATCGATTACAATTTTTATCATAATTCATAAATTTTTTCAGCTGTAACCAATATTAAGCTAGTTATACACTTGCTTAGAAACTTTTAATAAACTATTTCGTAGTAGGTAAGGTAAGGTATCTTAAATACTATACAACACGTTTTATATAATCAGAAACTTTCGTGGGATATGGATGTAATGTCGGTCTATAAGCATCAAATTGGGTCTATTCATGGATGCAACTTCGTCCCATTCGATCGTTTTTTACGATTGAAGGATTTGCCAGCTGTATTTGCCTTGCCCAACAAAAATGTTCACAGAATAAACTTAACTGTAACTGCTTCGAAATAGATTTTCACTTATGATTTATTAGCCAATGAAAACATAATAATTCGCTCTGCACAGGTTGTGTTCGTTTGGTTTGTGTTTGGATGAGCCATTTGGAGAATATACAATCGAAACTCATAATTTTCCATTGACAAGTCTACCATAGTAGGGAACAAAGAAATGAATTTGCTCCTAACATTGGGTGTACGGGTTTCTTGTTAAATCATTGTCATTTCATCTATATGAACAGTAAGTTTATAACCTGTGAAAATTTTCTGTACATCTGCATTATTCGGTTTATCGGTTCAATTTAACAGAAGTTAGATTATTCGAAAATCATGGAGATAATCTGTTCAGCTTAACCAGCGAAATCATGATGCCTAAAAAACTGAGAAAATCGTTAATTACACGGAAGTAAACAACAGTAAATTGGTAAAACATGTCTGAATTGATTCGAATAAAATCGATCATCTTGATAGGAACTTAATTTTGTGGGTTATCGCTGAATTAATGACATATTTGGTACATAGGTCGAATGAAGGAGCTAGGCTTACATTATATCCCCTTACTCTATTTGAAGAAAGAGTGGAGCGTGAGAAAGATGGTGCAAGTGTAGCACAGGCTTCAACAGGTAGCGTTAAGTCCAAGGTGCGGCCAATTAGCCTAGGAGAGGAGGTTGAATAAACCAACATTGCATAAACATGGCTAATATGCATGGAAGAAACAAAGTACCTAAAATTGAGTATTTTTAAACTCTAAATTAAGTAACTGATGTTGAACTGGAGAGATGGGTAAATTTGATTCTGCACATTAGATAAAGATTACTCAACGGGTATAAATGGAAGTCGTTTGCATACTTTTATTATTTGACGTATATCAGATTAGAGTACCGAAAAACAATAAATATGTTACGGTACTAAACTAGCCGTTATTATTAAAAAATGCGGAAATGAGAAAATAAACAAAATCAACAAAATTTACGACAAAATTTTTGTTTTTATTCTATCATTACGAGAAAAGCTCATTATTTTAAATGTTTTATAACATTTGCTTACTAACCGTACGGAGAAGTGCTCATTTTTTGGTTTTTGAACTTTTATTGCATTAGTTACTCAAATTTGAGTACTATGGTATATACTCAAATTTGGCTTCCCTCACGGAGCTCCAGAGTTGGGTGAAATGAACTTAATTTTGGGTACTTTGTTTCTTCCGTGTGTGTTTTATTCCCTGAGAGTTTCAAAAATATCCGACTTGAAGTGAATATTGCATTTTTTCTGTTGCATTTTTTTTTCAAGTACATTTTTTAGTAGTCACTACCATAAAAATTATAGGTTATAGAGGGTCAATAATGAGAAGAAGGTAGCAGGTTTTATAATTTAAGCCATTTTCTTTATGAGGTCTGAGCAATAATAACAACCTCTATGAATCTACCGTTTGCTTCACAGAATATGCTTTTATTATTTCTTTATTTAGACAATATCAGAACTTATGTGCATTGAGCATTTCTTTTAGATATATTTCAGTTGATAATTTACTAAATTTATTAAACTCCGAATTTGCAAAGACAAACAAGTCTTGAATAACTTCAATGTTTGTTTTGTATGGTCTTAGAGAGCAATTCTAGCAACATCAATGAAATATCTAGAATCTTGTAATACGTGAAATAAATATATGAAATATATGTTTTGTTACAGCAGAATTACTTAAATGAAACATGAAAAGCAAGTGTTGAATATAAAAGATGTTTTGTGTGTTACTTGGGTATCTCACGACTTATAACCCATTTGTTGATATAAGAAATAAGCTTTTCAAAATAGCACATGCGTTACAAACTTAATTATCAAACTTTTAAAGTGTAAGAAAAGAAAGACGTAATTCTACGTTCGAAATCATCGATTGAAATGAACTTCTCTTGATTTTGACTGTAGATCTTCAGTAGTCAATTGTAACGCTTATTAGTTTGACATGCAGCATATCTGCGCAACGTGCAAAAAAAAAACATTCACAAGTCAATTTATTATGCATATGAATTGAGTTGCGTTGAACAATGTAAAACTTCACTTAGCACGGAATAAAAACAAACCAATTACCAGAAAATCAATTTTCTCATATACAAGGTCAAATGTGAGTTGGCCTTACGGAGCAAACTATATTACAGCGGCCGATCGGTTTTGGCAACAGGCTAAAAAATTTCATGTAATTAAAATCTAACCCTGCCAGAAACAAGCGAATATTTTTTAAATGACAGTAGTTCAGTGAACAGATGGTTCCCAATACTGGATTTGCACTGTTTTCAATTCCGTCTACTGGTTCCGTTAATAAGGCGAAGAGATGTTCCGAAACACATAAATACTGGGAACTAGGTTGTATTAACGGACAACTATTTCACCGAATGGTAACCAAAGAATGGCATGCTAGTCTCATACATATCTTGTTGTAGCCAAAATTAAGACAGTAAAAAAACAATAAAATTCGATGATTTTGGTTTGAACATTGTATAAAGATATAGTATAAACTTAGTAATAAACAGATCATCCGAAATTCATTCTAGAACAAACCAAACCAATCGAAATTAATTTTGAACGGTTTTGATCCAGGCCCTGGTATATACCACAGGCATATAGACACGTGTAACCCATATTCGTTTGGATAAATAGGTTGAAATATACCACATAGTGCCATCAAATTCAACGATGCTTGACGTACCTGTTAGAGTTACCGACTTCATCTTCGTGGTTGGAAAACCGGTAATGTTTTTGTTGACAAAAATTTGAATAGTAAATCAATGAAACAAACACCACAAATGTGAAGCTGTTGAGAAAAGAATACACTAGATAACAGAGAGCTAACTGTGAGATCTGACCGTCTGCGGCCGAACGCCAATGAGCACTGACCTTGTACCATTCTAAAAGCTCGATATATTCTATCACCAGGTCCATTTTTCGGGAAAACTCATCTCAGAACCGGCTTACTTCTGGCTAATCAGGTTTTTTCGCATTTCAACGTGTCCAAACACAGCAAAATGGGTTATCAGGGAGCATATAATTAATTCTCGTTTTCCTTTCTATACCAGTTGATCATCAAAGGTGTAACTTTCTTATTTGCCGCTTACAAAGAAGAATCAGTCTTAACAAAAAACCACTTCAACCCTGGCGAGTGGTGAAATAATAATGCTGACGAAGAAGAAGAAGAACGTGTGATCACAGCTGGTCAACCAGACTTGCCTGGAAGACACACTGTCGCTATGTGACGCGATGTTGCCTTATTAGCACCTTTCCGTGCGTTGACTTCCAGGGAACGAAAGCGAATAATTTTGTTGTCAATGTCCTGTGTCATAACCCACATTAAACTATCAATATGTTTGAGGAATTATGCGATATTTAATCAAATAATCCGGGTTATTCTGTGGAGCGTGTGACATTATCGAACTCGCTGTTAGCTGATTGAAGTTTCCCACATTTGTGACTCGTTTGACATTTCATTTGATTAACACCTTGAACCTCAGTAAACCAAATTAAATTGTAATGCAAGCAAGGTTGCTGAGGTTGACGTTTTTAGGTGAACTGAACGGGACAGTTTATAAATGTCCGAAATTATGGCAATGCATCAAAACTTCGAATTTTTGATTGCACAGGTTTAAGAAATTACAGAAAAGCCATACAGAAAATGTGAATCATTCATATGCTGAGCTGTAGTAAATTGAAGTTTGGCATTTGAAACGCTTGTATATTCCATGATTTGTCGCTTCAAAACATTGGAAAACAGTGACGATGCTCAAGGCCATGATTTTGGGTGTCTTTGGTTTATATCCAATATAACCTTAAGTCAATTAATGGAGAATTATACTGGTATTTGTTTGTTTGTTTTTTACAATGAACTACGTTTCATTATTCTATATCGGGTGTCATTTCAAAATTTTGATAAATGAGGGCGTCCTAAAGTGAAAGGTTTTTAAACGCTAATCATTCTCGTTTTAACAGAATGACTTCATTCGTACACCGTTTGATCAGAAAAATTTCAGTTATTTTGCATTATAATTTCTATTATGTGCTATTAATGTAAAAATGTAAAAAATGTAAAAATTACCTACTTTTGTTCTCATATATATCTACATATAAACAGGTTGAAAATATTTTTCCGTTTCCGGTTCCTCAAAATCGGCTAACAAGTGGTTGAACTTATTTTCTTCTTTGAATTTAATTAAGTTTCATTTCATGTTTAATACCCATGAAAAAACAATCCGTGCCCAGAGCAGTTCACTGATTCATGAATTCGAATTCGAGAACACAAAAATACACCGTGAACTAAATCATGTAATCATGAACTTAAGCCCAATTCAAAGTAAATTTGGACGCATTCAAATGATCATAACTCAAGAATTAAACAACATACAGTACTGGCGAGAAAAAACTACACACTGTAAAGCCCTTTAGAAATTTGATTATATGTTGACTATGATAAAGTATAGCATATGAGTTTGTTTGAAGAAAATTATCGATATTCCATATGTATTTAAATGAATGTGTCAGTTTGTGGGCGGCGTGCTGTGATAGATATACTAAGAAAATGTTTAACACTTTAAGCTGGCAAAAATAAAGTACACACCACAGTGACATTATTTTTTATCACTACAGACAACACCATATCGATAAACTCTTCTCTTGTCCACTCATAACGGACGTAGCCATTGCAAGTGTCAAACGTTTGTAATTGTGTTTGCATCATAGATGCAAAGCTTCGAGTTTGTTGTTTGAAGTACATCTAAAGCATGACAATATAGTTGCAAGTGCGAAAACTTATTGTGAGAGATTGTGAAAATGGTCTCTCATGCAGGAAAATCGCGAAAAAGTTCGGAGTCAGCTTTTCTGCGGTTCATAAGCTTTGGAAAAATTATCAACAGCGGGAAATGTGAGTGATAAGGGTGGACGAGGAAGAAATCGTTTGACAACAGTCAGACAAGTCGTCGAATACTACGAGAAGCGAGAAGTAACCCGAAAATAACAAGCCGTGCGATCAGAGAAAGCTTGTCTCTAAAAATATCCGCAAGAACTGTTCGTCTGCGATTGGAACAAGAAGGGCATAAGAACAAGTTTGTCGTACGCCGTGCTCACATCAGTAAGCGTAATAGAATCAAACGATTGGAATTTGCGAAAAAGTATGCGGATAAGCCCATTTCCTTCTGGGAAACAGTTCTTTGAACAGACGACAGCAAGTTCGAGCTATTCAGTACCAATCAACGGCCGACGGTATGAATCAAACCAGGCGAGGAACTTCTGGACAAAAATGTAAGAAAAACAGTAAAGCACATCATGGTGTGGGGGTGCTTTGCTCGATCAGGAGTTGGAGAATTGGTCCGTATTGAAGGAATTATGACGGCCGACAAGTATATCGGCATCCTTTCCGAAAATCTGGAGGTTTCCTAGCTGAAGGTTGGGCTCGAGCATGACTTCCTCTTTCAACAAGACAACGACCCAAAACATACAGCTTGTAAAACTCAAATGTTTTACCGTGGATCGCGTATTAAAGTGTTGGAATGGCTGCCTCAGTCACCGGACTTGAATCCGATTGAGAATTTGTGGTCGATATTGGATTCAAAAATGGACAAAACCAATGTTACCAATAAAAATCTGCTCTTTGAAGCTTTACAGAAGAACTGGGAGTAAATTGACGAGCGTTATTTGTGAAATCTCGTCGAAAGTATGCCACGTCGTCTGGAAGCAGTCATCAATGCCAAAGGAGGTCATACAGAGAACTTAGTTCGAATCAGTTTTGATTAAATTTGTTTAATCAAGTTATACTTCTTCTTTGTGTACTTTTTTCTTGCCAAGCGAAAATAAGAGAATAAAAGAATTTCGAACTACTCCGAAACAAGATTTTTTTTTATACGTTTTATTGTTCTTTGCACTATTGCCTCCTTTTCGTCCAAAGGAATTATTGTTGTAACTATCAAGTTTAAAATTTAATCTTTTTACCGCGTCCCGGAGTATATCACAAAGAACTAACGTACGAAATTGACGAATCCAGGTTGAAAAAAGAAGAAGACATCGAGTGGTGATAAATCTTACAGCTCCCATGTTAAAGTATTTTTTTTCCTCTGTTCGGGACATAAATCACTGCGACCAGTAATTTGATCTAGTGTAGTATATCCCGTATCCTTTGTTTAGTGCATGTCGAGTTACTTCATCACTATTGAGAAATGATGAAGTATTCGGTGTTGTTACAGTTGTTATTGTTTGTTTTGTTGGCAATGAATCAGGTTTAATTGAAAGTTTCCGCGGTTTAAACCCTTTGTGAGCGATAGCACTCTTCAAAGGCGCGCCCCTTTATCAGTCAAAACCGGATTCATTGCAACAAAACAAACAATAACTCCGATACTGACCATGCATCAGAACCCTAGTCCTAACCAATTCAAACTATAGAACATCAAATAGAAAATGAGAATTCACATAAATGAAGACTAATCATTTTTTCTTTATTCCTAGCTCATCCTCGGTGGCGCAACCCGAGTATTGTCACTTTTCACAAGACGTAAAATGTAATAATGGGGTGATTCAAAAATGACGTCCACTCTTTAGGGGGGGGGGGGGGTATCAAATTTGTGACAATATGTGACAGGGGGGGGGGAGGGGGGTTATAAAAATGTGACATCCAACAATTTTGCATTTGGTAATCTAAATTTATCTGCGTTAATACGAAAACAAAGGCGTCGAACAGTTTGAGTGTACGGTAAATGAAAATACACATTTTACTTAGTTGTGTGAGTGCAAAAAATTATTTACTTTTGTCATACATGTTCTTATCGTCAATGAGCACGAACCGCACGAGCTGTGCTTCATTCTGAAACTTCGTCGAAGTTTGATTTTGTTGAAAATCCTATTGTGTTCATTTTTGGGAACGAGAATCCTATTGTGAAGAACTTTTCAAATACAAAATCAGCACCTTGGAAACGGAAGCTTTGAAACCGATACCTGATACCTGATACCTGATACCGATGCACTGAAGGTTTTTTTTTCAAGCCAGCAGACCTTCTGTTGCGAATGGAGGGATTTTTAAGAAATGTTCCAAAAATAATGAACTCCAGCCTTTCAGTTCTTTACAAGCTCCTCCGGATTCGGACAAAAAAAGTTCCCTCTTATTTTGCATGTCCTAAATAGGATGCAATTTCCAAAGAATTGGATATTATTAATTCCGAAATTTCCAACCTGCTGATTAGAGAGCGAAATGACATGCTTTCGGGTATACAGAAAAGACGCTGTCTGACCTGATCAGGACGCAGGAAAGCGCTAAATATGGCCATGGAGAAGTAGAAATCAAATCAGCAACGTCAAAAGACAAGCAGATTGAACCGAAAGAAGATTCTTGAGGAAGAATTTGAAACAAACGCTCATCTTACCAAGCGTCTCAAGATGCGGCCTGATACAGGACGACCTCCGATAGAGAGTAACCAAGCATATAGACTGTTTCAGAAGGTATGAGCACACTGTCAAAATACGAACAAGGCATGTTTATTTTTAGTTTCAATAATTTTATTTGTGTTTCATATGCTATTTTACTCTCGTTTAATCAAAATATTTAATCATAACCAAGACTCCTAACTTTTCCTCGAACATGACCCATTCTGCACTGCACAGTGGTACTTCCCACCATTTTGACCACTTTTGGTCCATCTTTTTTTAATTTTTTGGATGTCGTCCGCTGGTTTTATGAATTTTCGAAGCTTTGCTTTGGATAAAGTCCAAAAAGTCTCGATTGGACGTGCCTCCAGGCAGTTCGGAGGATTTATGTCCTTCGGCACGAAACATACATTTTGACTTTTGTACCATTCTAAAGAGTCCTTTGCGTAATGACATGACGCCAAATCAGGCCAAAACACTACTTGACCTTCGTGCTGCCTGGTCATCGGCAATAATGGCTTCTGAAGACATTCCTTAACGTATTTCTGAGTGTTCATCGTCTCCGTTGTGATGTACGGACTAGATGTTTTACCACACTCGCATATTGTCTGCCAAACTATAACCTTCTTACTGAATTTTTCGGTAAAAATTGCCTTCACCGTTTCGGGGATGTCTTTGTCTTCGCTGACAGTATAGAGTTGTGGTCCGGGAAGCGTTTTGTAATCTAGTTTCACATACGTTTCCTCATCCATTGTTATACACCCAGTATTTCTGCACAATAACGAATCGTAGAGTTTGCGGGCCCGTGGTTTCACGGACGCGGCCTGTTTTGGGTTCCTTTTGGGTTTTTTCTGCTTCCGGTATGTTTTTAGCCCAAGTCTTTCTTTGGCACGCATGACGTTACTCGATGAGGTCCCTAGTTTTTCTCAACATCCCGAACGGAAGTCACTAGTTTTCGCTTGTAGGCATCCCTGATCTTTTTATCGATATCCGGACTAACAGGACCGGATTTCTGACCAATCTTCAGCGCATCTTCAAACGTACACTGTTCTCTATATTTTCGAATCGCAGATCGTACCGCTCCGACGTTTACACCCTCTTCCTTGGCCAATTTTCTCACGGAGAGTCCGCTCGCAGAGCACAAGTAAGACAAAACTGAGCACTTTTTTGATGCTACGTCATTCAGAAATGTGCAAACAAAAGACGCAGCCAAAACATGTTGAAATATTTCATTATATTCAAAATGATCTTTAAAATAAGGTGTGCTTTTACTGTCTGGAACAGTCGTTAGTTGCTGGGCAGAGAGGTGACGTTAAGAATTTGGAGTAACATGAAATGAACTTTTTTTATAGCAACAACAGCATTGTTAAAAATAAATACGCACGCGAAGTGCTTGAAATTTTCTTGGCAATAAGAAGTATGATCTAGATTAAGTGTTGCACACAATTTCAACGTTGGGAGAAACGGTCGGGAACATTGAATAAAGCACCATCCTTTGCGAAAAAAAATTAATCAATTTATCATCAACAAGAAATTTTGATTCCAGTCCTGTATGGAAGTTTCAAAACAGGGTATTCTCTCTTTTTTGAGGCATGAAAAAATTTATGAAATTTTTTACAATTTTGCTAATTGTGATTTAAAAAACTAATTCGAGAACTGATCATCTTAGGAAAACATTCTTGTGGTGGAAAGTGCTTTAAATTATCTCAGCAAGCTGAAAAAATATGCAATGGCAATTTTTTTACACAAAAATTGTTTAGGGCTCAGGAAAATCGAAAAATAACATCGTCTATACCAAAATTGCCCACAAAATTGAAATATTGATTTCTTGAAACCTATGTCAAAGTGGGATCATTTCAGTAGAATTTCCCAGACTGTTCAAGGTTAATCTTGAAAATCCTCGATGTATTTCAAAAACAAAAAACTCACCGCTTTCACATTTGTATTCATGATTCCATTTCTTTTCCACTTTCTGATCATATTCTCTTTCGGAATTATGAGTAATTTCAAGATTTTTCAGAACTTTTTTCTACGAATCATGATGTTTTGCGCTACAAGAAAAATTATGTATATTTCCATATCATTTTCCATATCTCGAGAATGGATAAACATCCAATATTGATATATCAAAATTTTCAATCGTATAAAAGTGGTTTGAATGTTTTCGACATACAAACGATGTACAAACATATATTATGTTGTGTAAAATATCTTTCCAGACCTTTTTTTTCTGTTGATTAGAAAATTTCAAGCACTTTTTACAACTCAATTTATGTTTTACAAAGTTTGCACTGCAAACTTAAATTATTCACCTAAGCTGAACTGCCATCAGTCACTGGTGTTTAAACCAGATTTTGCCCGATTATGGGGTAACTTTTGCTCAAAAATCTGTTACTTATGCATAAAAGTGAGGAAAAAAAAACCGGTTTCCACATTAGACCCGGGGTTATCTCATAGATGTGAAAGTGCATTATAGAGTGTGATTCATGAGTTATGAATTTTTAAAGTAAGTATTATTGGAAAAACTAAAAATGTTACTCCTCGCACGGAGAATAAATAACATAACAATTAATGTATGAAAAATTTTTATAAACTCAACTAAAACTCCCCATTTATTAAATTTTGTCTATTTTAATCTAGTTAATTCGATGGTTGTAAAGATGTTAATGTAAACCACTCATACCGATGTGATCTAGAGAGAAAGCTACGAATCAGCATATATTAATAAAGCTTTGTTTTTGTATCTTCAAAAACTATCGCACCTTTAATATTTATCAAGAATAATAAAAATATACAATGAAATTATTAATTGAATAGGCATTTCTGAATTAGAATCAGTCAAGTTTTTTTTCTGCTTTTCAACTAAGATTATTTCAAATTCAAAACAGCCGTGTTTCTTAAATGAGTGCAGTTTAAAAATATATATATATATTAAAAAACTACGTTTTGTTGCAGAAAAAAACATGTCATACGATAAGTCCATCTGTTACGAATATCTTGATTTATCTCTGCCAGTTATTTCAAAACACACTTCACCTATCCGTGGACAGAAGAACTATACACATGTAATTATGTAAATGATTCAATTTGAACTAAAATATACGTTATTATTGAAATCGACAGAACCAATATGCATATATTCTTTTTTTCAGAAGTGTGACATCCAAGGGGGGTAATCATATTTGTGACAAAGTGTGACAGAGGGGGGGGAGGGGGGGTTCTAAAAACCTAAAATTTGATGGACGTCATTTTTGAATCACCCCTAAGTACTATTATACGTTCCTTTGACTACAAAAACAAATATGTTCCCTAGTTTGAATTAATTAGGACTAGGGTTCGGTGGTAGATCTGATACCCCGTAACGCACCACGAAAAGGTGATCTACCAGTGTTACGGGTTATGTTTAAGTATAGGACGAACATTTTAAAATGCTTCTAAATAATTCCAATGAAATTCTAATTAAAAGCGGTTTGTTGTATGATGGAAGAAAAATCCAGAACTGTACAGTAGGGGAATTATTTTTATTTTATTTTTATTTTGCTGAAATGTCTTTATTGAGTAGATTTGGATATTTCTTCAATCATACAACAAACCGCTTTTGATTAGAATTTCATTTGAATTATTTAGAAGCATTTTAAAATGTTTCTCCTATACTTTGACATGGGAGCTGTCAGATTTATCACCACTCGGTGTCATCTTCTTTTTTCAACCTGGATTTCTCAGTTCTAGAAGGGATAATTCGAGCCGGAACTGCGACACGTCAGAGACCGACCATATGGTTGAGTTCGTCGCAGTTCCTAGTTGTGCATACCGGATTAGATGATGTCAGTGGCAAGCAGATTAGGCATATTTCTGTTAAGAAAATCATCCACCTAGCGTGCACTAATTAAAACTAATTTTTGTGGCACAATGACTAAAGTTCGTCCCCTTTGATGCAATTTGTATCACACTGCCTTCGTTGGTACCGCCTTCTTTTGTGCAATAGCATACGACGCCATAACATACCAGCTCTTAACAGAATTTTGACTCAGTCTTACAACAGTCGTGGAGCTGTGCAGTGGCTGTTCGCACGCAGTTAGCGGCAGCAAGCACCCTGGAGGATGCACTGGCGAACAGTCATTGCCCAGACAGCCGTTGGTGCAGTTTGCTCTTGCGGATGCTCCCGTCAACCTAGCTACGAGAAACATGGTTGCTGAAGCCTGCGAGCTGGCGGGAAAAAGCCGCCCGTAACGAGACAAAATTCCCGAAAAACCCAAGTGGAATCGCAAACTATTCCTCCTCCGTCAACTAAACCCGTCCTTTTCAGGACGACCAAATCAGTCTATTAACTAAAGAGTTTGTTTGGTTGAATTTTTCTATTGTGCTGTTTGTAATTCAATTACCGCGTCACGGCTGAACACCGCGTCCTGGAGTTTATCACAAAGAACGTTGAATAACTAACGAAAGAAATTCCAGAAGGGATAATTCGAGCTGATCTGCGACACGTCAGAGACCGACCATGTTGGGTTCGTCGTAGTTCCTAGTTGTGCATAGCGGATTAGTTGTGGGTAATGGCAAGCAAATTAAGAATATTTCTGTTAAGACTAATTAAAACTAATTATTGTGGCGCAATAACAGAAGTTCGTCCCCTTTGATGCAATTTGTATCACATTGACTTCGTTGGTACCGTTTTCTTTCGTGCAATAGCATCCAACGCCATTAACAGCTCTTAGCAGAAAATTTGATTCAGTCTTACGGTAGTCGTAGTACTGTGCAGAGCAAAATGTGCTGTAGCAACGCAATAGGCGAGCCAGTACACTGGAGGGTGCATTGGTGTGCATTCGTTATCCAGAGAAGTTGGTGCAGTTGGCTGTTTGGGTCGATGCTCCCGTCAATATCGCTGCGAGAAAGAAGGCTGCTTGAGCCTACGATTTCATGGGAAAAGCCGCCCGTGACAACAACGGGGCAAGAATCATCCCACGTCACCTGCAGATGGCCACCCGCACCGATGAGGAGCTGACCCTAGAAAACCTAAGTTCAATCGCGAACAATGTTTCTTTCCCGTCAACTAAATCCGTCCTTTTCAGTACGACCAAATCAGCTTGCATATTAAAGGGTTTGTTTGGTTGAATTGTTCTCTTGTGCTGTTTGAAATTTCAATCATTCGATAGGAATCAAATAATTTTGAGAAAGTGAAATGTCACAGCCAGTATTGTGCATTTTCATGACGGTTATAATACTATGACCATCATCTTCTCATGATCATTAGAACTCACGAATGATGGTCAAATACTGTGTCTCTCACAAACAGGTTGATCTCATTTGACCGTTTGTAGCAAAAGCCTTCTTCACTGCTGGAGTAAGTGATATGAGTAGAGTAGAAAAATCAATCACTCACTAATTATCTCTGAGAACGATATGCAAGACAAATTATTTTCAACATAATAGGTGTTAAACTCTGGCAATTATTGTCCAATTTTAATTCTTTTGGCACCGTTGGATTCAAAGACTCACCTGTTTCATGGATATTATCGGCAATTTCTGTTTGGATTTATCTGGTTCCCGGAAATCTGGGTTGTCGGGGCTGTGGTGCGGTACTGAGACACTATTTGGGAATTTCAGTTGCATTTCCCGAATCTTTGTAATAATTCGTACAAGCTATTTATATACAATTATGGGTCAAATGCCGAGTTGTTCCTGAAACGGAAATTCTTTAACAGGTTCCCGTTGGGCTTCGAATTGCCATGAACGTATTGAGAAGGAATCCTGGGCGAAAAATTTCTCCAGGAGGATATTTCTTAACGTTTTGTGCTCATCTGATGATTTGCCCCCGAGCCGGTTACTCCGGAACCCGTGGGACCTCAAGTTGCCAGAAACAAACTTTGAAGAAAATGCTGGCAATATTGGTATCAAAATTCATGAAATTTCTTCAGAAGGCTATTTCTCAAAGTTTTGTGGCCGTTTGATGATTTGTCCCCGGAACAGGTTCCCGTGGCCAGAAAATATTGATAAATATCCTACTGAAGAAATTTAATGAATTTTGAAACCCATATTGCCAGGTGTTCCTTCTGAAAATATTCATCACTACTCAAGGCTCCACGGGAACCTGCTCCAAAATGGTAGGTCCGAGGACAAATTATCAGATGGCCACTAAACGTAAAAAAATATCCTCCTGGCGAAATTTTTTGAACCTTGATTCTTTGAACTTTGATACCAAAATCAACTTTGATATTACCAGGGTTTCCTCCTGAATATTACCGCTCCAGGCCAAACGGGAATCTGTTCCGGAATGACCGGCCCGAAAATAAATCTTTAGATGGCCACAAAACGTTGAGAAATATCCTTCTGGAGAAATTTTCTGAATTTTCCAACTCATATTACTAGAGTTTCCTTTCGAAAATGTTAGTGACCACTCGAGGCCCCACGGAAACCTGACAGGACCGAAAACAAATCATCAGATGGCCACTAAATGTTGACATTGTTGACAAATATCCTACTAGAGAAATTTCATGACTTTTGCTGCCCGCATTCCCAAGGTTTTCTTCTGAATATGTTCACGGTCACTCGGACCACGGAAACCTGTTACGGAATGGCCACTCAGGGGACAAATCGGCTTATGGCCCAGAATGGAATAAACAGCTAAAGTGTAAAAAATCAAAGTTTCCCCCCTTTGCCCCCCCCCCCCCACCCCTTGCTACTCTACACTATATGTTTATTCAAAAATTTACCTTCCGTTTTTTACGAAGATGTCAGTGAACTTCAGCTTCCTGTTAAAAATAAATAAATTTCGTAGTGTAAAACCTGAAAAGGTACCCAGGTCAAACACATAAAGGTTAAGGTTGAAGGATTCATCATCAATTTTCAGTCATCATCAAAAATTTGAAATCAGTTTTTTCGTTCAAAGCGGACCACAGTGAATACATTTTCATTTCCAGAAATTTAATAACAAACGAAAAAACTGCTTTAGATTGTTTGATGATGACGGAAAAAATGATGATGAATCCTTCAACCTTAAAAAGAACAAGAACAACAACTAAACCTTCAATCGTAAAGCTCAAGCTGTGGACATATCGCCACTGGCGGGGTAAGGTCTGCTGAATTGGACGGTAGAAACAGCGCTACTAGCGATGACAATCATGATCGTTTGTTTACTGGAGAAGTAAAATGACGGTTAATTTCCATGACGGTATATTTATTCTTGGTGATACGATCGTATCACATAACACTTGTAGAAGATATAGAAAATGAGTGAGAAACGCGAGAGAAAAATATCTGTCGGTTGTTAATTCATGATTATGAGAAGTTTGAGAGAGTGAGAGGCTTTTCTGTTGCTGTGATTGTCAATTGCAAGAATCTCATTTGTCAATTCTAATGTTCTCAGTACCGTAATGGAGCTCAGCACTGGTCACAGCATATGGCAGCGAGTATGCGGTTCCATAGCTATTTTCTACGCGTTAAAGTTGTGGCCCTCTCAACCATCGTAGAAAATACAACCAGGGCCGTATCATTCTTAAAACCAAACCGTCCTTTTTAGGGCCACCAAATGCTATCTTAAGACTGAACAATAGAATTTTCTTACATATTTTCTTCCCAATGCTGGTCTATCGTTCAATTAGCACTACTTCTATTATCGGCAATAATAGAATTTGAATTCCCAAACAGACCACAACCATCTGCAGCAAGGTTTGGTAGAAGAAAATGTATAGCACTTCATCTACCAGGTGCTGAAGCATTTTAACGCGATTCGGTCGTTTCCTCAAAAGCGATAAGCATTATGAACAGCTTCGCAAATGACATTTCCGAGCGGATTGAAAGCGTAGCTACCCGACTGACTTAAATCAATTGGCGGATAGCCCTGACGTCTCTGGAAATTCAAACCACCTTACGATCATACTGCCGGGGGAGCTAGCCAAACACGAGGTTTCACAAGGTAAATCCGTTACATGACGAAATGAGGTGGTGGCAACAAGTTTCTTTTTATTTGTGTAATATGAACCAATTCAAAACCGCAATCAAATGAATTCGGGACGAAATGCCGATGGAAGTCGTGCTTACCGCCTGTGACGGTTTCGAAAAACGTCTGGAGCTGGTCAAGAAGGTTAAAGACGGTGTTATTGCAAAACATAGCTGTAGTTGATCAGTATTATATTGCAATATAATGGGTAAAGTTATCAATAAAATCAGGATTATCGATTTGAAATAAATTGAGTTTTATTTTGTATGAGAATATATTGGACATGGTGTAGAAAAAAAGAAAGAAAAAAATTCACAGGTGCGGAGACTATCTCTTCGATTGATTTCAAGCCAAACGAAGCGTAAATAACGGAATTGTTTGAAATCTTTCATATGCCATACAAGGGAACGTCCATTAATTACGTCACGCAAAAATTGACTTTTTTTAACCCCCCTACCCCCCCTTGTCACGTTTTTTGTATGGACAATCAAATGTTTTTGTATGGATCGTCACGTTTTCTCAAATCCCCCCTCCCCCCTTAGTGCGTGACATAATTAATGGACCTTCCCCAACAATGTTTGCAATATTTCATACAACAGGCTTGATTCAAGCGTTATCTGGCTTAAATTTACATAAAATATCTTATTATTTTCTACCAAATCTAACATTCCCTTCATGTGCATTAGATAACGCAGAAAATTCAATGTTTCTTCTTATCTGTTAAGGATTACAAACAATTTCGTTGTTAACGTTTCCTTTGGCTTGAAATCAATCGAGGATATATTTTATGCGCCTGTTAAAATTCATTATTTTTTTTGTGTGGTTAATTTAATTGCACAGCTCGAAACAGTAGTGTGAACTTTTGTTCAATATCATGCACATAAATGGAGCGTCACAAAACATAAAAATTAACATTAGAAATCGTGTAAATTTCATGCATTGCATTTAATGTTGTATGCAAAGGCTCGTGTTTATTGCAACTATTTCAAGCTAGGTACTGCTTCGTGTGGAGGGTTATACAATTTTACATGCTCTGATATTTACATCATAATGAAAAAAATAAGATTTTTTTTTTGTCTACAAAATAGTATATTCATCTATGATCCTTCCTTCAGTGCAGTTACCCTATGTTAATGTCACAGCTATGTTAATTTGACCCAAATATTCACAGAGAGCAAATCTAATTTTCATTGTCATGTGATTATCAGAGCATGAAAACTTGTATTTTAGCAGCAACTTGCTTGAAATAGTTTTAATAACGACGTATTGTTGTATACAACATTATCGGCAATTTACGGAATGTCCCAGAACTTTGCGCGATTTATAATGTTAATTTGTAAGTTTGATGACGCTCCATTTATAATCATGATATTGAACAGAAATCCACATTAATTTTTCTAGCTGTGTGACGTTCTCATGTTTGTTATAGAAATTTCCCCAGCACCGAAAACCCCATTGTGCAGTCCCATATTCATATTCTTGCACATGACAGGCAATGACGCCATAAAATACGGTAAACACTACCGCCATCTAGCCATTGTTCCCGTCAGTCTTCTAACCACGACATGTACGAATGTGGATAATATAATTCCATGATTTGCCTCTAACCTCATCTGACAGACCTTATCCATCGACTGATTTATAGATCAAATGGGGGGAAAACAGAATGCTTCTGTGTAGTTCACTGGTACCGTAACTTTCTGATAAAACTCAATTTGTGCCTTATTATCCATGCTTAAAATTGAGTAAACAAAGAATGGCGCTTGCGTTGAAATGCACGACCGTGTCAATTGTGCGTACCACAGTTGATCACTAGGGTAGAACATCGCCACCTGGAGACGAAATCATCAAGACTTGAGAGCTCCTGTTTTCGCTTGCGCGCAAGATACCTTCCAAGGGATTCTTTCACGAAATTATTCATGGTTATAGCACACTAGTATAAAAGAATGATGAATAAAGACGGCCATAGTTCCGCATTTGTCCACTAGGGCTCATTGGTATCAAACGTAGAATGTGATTAAATGAAATCGAAGACTTTTTCTTACCATTGTACTTTCTTCCCATTGTACTGAGCTACATAAATTATGATTTCTTCACAAAGGATTTGCTGCTCTCAAATTGTTCGCCAAGTTTCGTGAAAATATCAATCGAACATTCCCTGCACTTTGAAAAATATTTCAAAGCAACATTCCTTCCTATTTCCATTCTCAGGGTAGCAGAAAACCAAGGAGCACATAAACTTGCCGGTTAATCTGTCCGCTTTTTATTAGAGAGTGGTGAAGGGACAGGAAGCTCATAACCTTCTTGTTGGTAAAAAACGATCAATGAATCGGTACCCAATATGCATGTTGCATATGACTCGCTGTGTAGTTACGATTGTCCTGGTGGTGGCTTGTAGAAATATGAGTTATAGAATGAGAATTTTGTTACATGAAAAAATACCGTTTCAAAATCGCGATGCCAATTAGAACATTTTAACCCTTCTTTCGGTTACGCCCATCTTGAAACAGGAGTGCAGGTTAAATTGAAGTAAGAACGTTCTTTAGGGAAAACTATCGTGCAGGATAGAGTTGCCTCCTTTTTTTCTGGCTCATAACCTGCAACTATTTTCCACTGTTTTGTAGTATCAAGAATGAAGGATTATAGTTAAGCTGGAGGAAGAGAAACTATGTTTTCTATTTTTCATTCATTACTCCCAAACTGATACCACAATTCAATATCCTTTGGGAAAATACTGCCAAGCGAATTCCTGAGCATTAAGCTTTTGCTACATTGTGTAAATTGTAAAATTACGACGTAATCGCCAGCGATCCCGTTACTAGGGACCAATGATAGGCGAAGGCAGATTCGTTACAGCAACTTTGTTGCCTGTGCTGTACTACTTTTATGCTCCTGCGTGTATGACGGGTTTTTTTGCCCACTCCCCTCCCTGTTATGTGCATGTCTGGCTTCGTCCTTTATAGTCTGTGCAGTGCAATCCGTTTACTCATAGGGGGACGCACGGTCAGCTGTATGGTAGCTTGTGGTTACATGGATGATTATCACATGTTTGAATTTGAAACAAAAGTAGCTTCAGTTTTGCGAAAATATTATCATAGATGTCAATTTGTCTGCATACTTGAAACTTGATACCAAACTACTCTGGTTCAAGGTTGCTGCTGTTCAATTATGTAGCGGAATTAGCTCATACATAGGCCGGTGTCTAGTTGGGTTAAAATCCGTCTAGTTCGATAAAAACCCCTCCTTCAATTTAAATGAGAAGTAATGTGTTATCTGAAAATTTCCCCTATGCTGTGTAAAGCTGACATGGCGGCACTGAACTGGCAACACGTTCAAACAGACTCTCTTTCATTTGTATCATTGTTTCTTTTTTCTCACGGAAAAGTTACTCAATTTTTGTAAAAATTGGAACAACTCATAGAATAAGTTGTTACATTTTTTTACGAAAAGTGAGTAATTTTCGAAGAATAAAAAAGGGACACTAATACAGATGAAAAATAGGCTGTTTTGAGCGTGATCTTGAACGTCGAAAACTGGCTCTCCTAAGGGAATATCCGTTAATTATGTCACGTAAAAAAAGTGACTTTTTAGACCCCCTTCTCCTTCCATATCACGTTTTAACATCTCCCCCTCCTCTTTCCGCCCCTTTACTGCGTTACACAATCAATGCACATTCCCTAATGTACCTATATCTTGATAGGTAATGGGGCATATACTGGAGCACAAATAATACCTTTTATATTATTGGTTAAACGCGTTTCTGAGTTTTCCAAAATCTCTGTATTTTTGTTTTGGTCGTGATGTTCATGTGATGTTTCTGAAGTTTGCTGACAAACAATATTAAACACATCAAATTTTTGTGTTTTTTTTGGTTATTGGACAGTTTAAGGTTAACATTTTGTGATAGCTGATCTATATGGGAAACAGGTTTAATTATGCACCCCTGGGGCAAATCGGTTCAGCAAGACAGTACGTATTAGAAGCTATTTAGATGAAAGAAATCCATGTATATTATAGTAGCAAAAAATAGCTATGATTCGAGCCTTACGATTTGCGAAAAAATAGAATTATTTCCATTTAGAAATTTCCGTTTTTAAGGTCTACAGTTCTGACCTACCCGGAAAAAATTGTGCCATATTGTTTAAGTCAAACACTTGAACGACCAACAATATTCAAATTAGTGATATGAGTTACCAACCCAAGGTATTTCGAATGCATCCCTTAAGGGGGGGTGTTACTAGTAGTAGCCTGAAAAAAAAGGTTATTTTCGGGATTTTACTTAAGGGGAATCGCTGCTCCATGTATTTTTTCCTATCTTTTATCTCGCTCTCGCAAACTCACTTTGCTATTTCAAATTGATAAATCTCGATTGTTAGTGAATGAACATCGAATCGAACCCTATCAGATTGCTCACAGCAAGTAACCATACAAACTAATGTGATTAAGTTTTCAATATCTAGTTCCGACTCAATTCGAAATGTTGAGGTAATGACTGTCATCAAGAATGATTCAGCATAAGCCCTTAAAGATAACTATGTCTGACAAAAAAGGAATACATGTAACTATTCAACTCCTTCGGCCGCTACAACGGGTGAAACTTGTCACCTCCAACGGCAATTTGGGGGAGGGCATTATAGACCGTTGGAGCCAGTACAAAATCGATATTTTTCCCCTAATTCTCGATATATTTCCTGTGATCTTACGTAGGATTTTTAGACTATGTTAAAAACCCAGGTCAAGGTTCGTTTGCCCGGCAGAAACGTAACCTCAGTGTGGATTTAGTAATGCAGAGACCTATATTTAAGGTATGGGCGATTCAACAGATTGCAATCCCAAGGGGGGGTTGAAGATCCTCCCGAAAAACCTACTTCAAAGAAAATGAAATACAGGTGCTCACCGTCTTTCTACTGGCTCACTACACTTCAATCAACGTTTATCATCACTGGAGAACCCTTCGATGTTCAAACACCGACAAACCGACACAAAACTCAATCTTCACTATTGATCAAGAATCCGTAACGACCAATTCAAATGTGCAGCGATCCCATCTGTCAAAACCTATAGAATCATTTTATCTAGATCAAATAAATGAGTCCAAAATTGCTCAGACATGAACCTTCATATCAAGTTCTTAAGCATGTTCGTGGCTTCAATAAATGATGTTAGCGAACACGGAGATAGATGTCAGTAAAATTATTTGAACAGAAATATTAAGACATTTTCTATCGTCATTGATGTCGGTTTGTCCTCTACCGATCTTAGAACGTGAGTGCGATGGCTGACGATAGCCTAACCTACCCAACCTACCACTTCTTTTTGAGCACATGTGTGTGTGTGGAGATTCACATGCGTTTACTCACGTTTTTCCATCCATTCGTTGCTGCTATTCATAGCGACGGCAAAGCAGTATTCATTGGTCGGAGTGAATGTCGGCAAAGAAGAGGAATCCAATGTGTATTGCGGTTGCCGAATTGATATCGTACGGAAATTCCCAGCCGAATCCTTCGTACTGGTACTGAACCAGCGCCGATTGTCGGTGGCGCAAATATCCATTCGGGTACGATCTACGATGTCGGTCGAAGCTCTGCCGGAGAACGTTATGGCGGTGTCTCCCTGTATCTCCCTGGAACCGGGAACCTCGACGTTGAAGTGCGGGGCCTAGAGAGTGCGATTAACTGCCAGTGCGGTGTGCCGAGCAAACCAAAAATCGATAGAAGCGATGCAGTGCCAAAAAAGATCCTATACAAAACGCCTAGTATTGTTGAGCGGCAAATGAAAAAAGAATCATGTATTTGAGAGGCAAGCTTGCATCGAAGAGCCATTTTTTAAGATAAAAGAGACGGTTTTGTAAGAGATGGACAGAATGAGGTAAAATTCCAAAATTTAAACCGCGTTCAAATCGGATGAACCGTTTATGAGTTAGTATGTCCGCCAACTTTGAAATCAGGATTTTGGAATAATCGTTTTGGCAGTATTGAGTCCAGTTTTTCATCAAATTCGTCTACATATCTCCAGTCTGCTGTGCCGGGACCTTAAAAAAAATCCCTTCGGCAACTTGTTTCTCGAGTTTCTGCCACTTCATGGCCGCAATTATGCTCCTTCTGGCCTCCTTCGTACCCTCCGACAACAGTGTTTCAGTGCGATCAACGCGCTCGGTGTCGGTCTCCTCGCAAAAGGTCAGGTCGCCCCGATGCTCATAAGCATCACTCTCATAGCTTTGAGAATCCCGTTCAGTCTCTCGTTCAAATTGCAGGCCGTCAAATTTGAAGCAATTTCTACAACCTCCTTGCTGCTGTGAATAGTTTTTGGAGAACACATCCAGATGCTAGATTGAAGCTTTCTTTTGAGTTTTGTGTATATCCGCCGAGACAACATTCAAGCAGTCCATCGCGACTCAGATCTTGGTTGACAGTATGGTTGTGTGAATTTTCTTTTTCATTGCTAGTTTGTGTTGGTAGTTGCTGAGCTGACAGTTGAATTTTTCCTTCTGCCATGTGCACCAGGAATCCGCTCCTTCCGGGTCATGTTGTGGTCCAGGAACTGATTTTTCTTTGACCCTTTCTGCCTTAGTTTTAGGCGTTTATTTGTCATTTCTGCCGAAAAACTTCCTGCGTGCCCGAGAAACGTGTTCATAAAAGGGCAGGTTGCCACTGAGTTAATACGATACCAGAGCCATCTGGTAACACGCGGTAATAATTGTAACTGAAAAGATCGACCGTGCCGTCGATAACGGTCGGGCTTTCCGGACGTGCTCGAGGCCCTTCGACACTGCTTAGCCTGAAACTTTGGAGTTTACGATAAAGTACACTAAAAAAAAATTAGGCAGAAAAAAACAATCTTTTGAAACTTGCAAAGTGTACTACACCTATGATTATTTCCTGATATAAGAACCTACCTACCAACAGAACCTAGAGTTCAAGCATTATTTTGCTAGGAATAACGGGCATTTGCTCATATTACCCACACATTTCGCCAAAGGTTTGTTCAGAAATTATGATTGGCCAAATCACGTTTTAAGTGATAAAACCATATTTCGATAAGATTTTCCTACGAACAGTCTGAAAACTGAAAACACAAAGCAGCTTGTTAAAATAAAGTGAACCATTTTAATAAGTAGGTCATGTTACAAAGCAGAATATTGAATAAAATAGGTGGACACTTATTCGGTGGTATTAAAATCGAAGCTCCAAATCGTAACAACTACACCACACAATGCAGCCAGATAGTTATAAGCAGATATGAGTATATTTTTTTTACTTTTGACAATTATTGTTCAATATTTCTTGAGTACTAGCTGAACCCGCTCCAACAACCCCTGCATACACATTTTCATAACAGTAGGGATAATTTTTATGTTTGGATTAGATTTGTGATTTATTTGTATACAAACTTCCCCAGGTAAAGGGTTTTAAACCGCCGTAGAAACATTTCTTGACTTTGAAAACCCCCTTATGCCAAATTTGGTTCCATTTGCTTGATTATTTCTCAAGTTGTACAGAAAAATCCGTTTCATTTGTATGAAAGCCATCGATTTCTGATAGGAAAGGGGTCTCGAACCACCATTGAAAAATATTTGCCTTCAAAGACCCCCACATGCAAAATTTGATTCCATTGGTTCGATTAGTTCTCGAGTTTGGGGGCGACCCCGGCGTAGTGGTTAACATCCATACCTTTTACGCCAAAGTCACGAGTTCGAACCTCACCTCCGGACAAGTTACAAAAATACAAAAAAAAAGGTATTTGAGTGACCACGACAGGAGATGAACCTGCCCAGGGCTGAAAATCTCTATAATCAAGGAACTAACTAAAATTCTTGAGTTATGCTGAAATTTGTGTTTTATTTGTATGAGAGCATCCCTTCAAAAATGGTGAGTCGACAAATGTGATGGAGCGTGCGTCCCCGTAACATAGCTCTGGTCCTCACAAGTTCCTACCTCATGCTTCCACGGGTCAAGAGATGACAAATACCGCCAGCTAAGGGTTGCGTACTTAGCTGATAGTGCAGCCTGGGCACTGTTGTCCTTCTGACTTCAGCTAGATTGAGGAGGTGCGTGCCGAGCATCTGTCCACCAAGGAGGTGCGGCTCAAACAGCGGCTGAGTAAGCAACGCTGTATCTCGTCAGCTATACCTTAGGAGGCAGTCCCACCAACACAATGTAGGCAGCGCAACCCCGGTAAGCTAGTATGCTGAAATCTTACCCTACCACGAAAAATGTAAGTATTCTTTATACGGTATACAATTTTGGATCATCCATGGAATTTCCGAGTATTGTATGAAAATTTTAATTTTTTTCCTTCATGGCAATGATAATGCCATGAACGCCATGAATGCCAATGATATTGCTGCAGGACCACAATCGAAAGACATGCAGACAGTACACATTTTATTCTCATTTTATTTTATAACATCCGTTCACAATATTTTTTCAGCTTCGTATTTATCCGTAAGCTTTAGTCCACCATTGAGCGAGATAAGGCGCTATAACCTTGGCAATTATTGCCATGCTTTTGATTAAAATACCAAAAGTTCACCCACAGGCAAAAGTAGCATAAAATAACCTTTCTAGCATCTATGCTCCCAACGATAAAATACAAATTATCACACTGTTTAACTCTACATGGGAGCGTTTGGTACGAGAGGTCCACGCTTTCTTCCTTCCCTTGATTCAGAGTAGTAAAGCGATTCTAGATCTTTCTGGAATCGCTCTATTTCTTGGAATCCTCTCTGCGGCACATACTACGCAGTTGGCCTGGCCGATGACAAGAAAAATGATGTATTCAAGAAACCATCATTTTCCAGGAGGCCTTCAAGAATTGGCTGCGTTAGTGTGAGATTAGATTAGATTAGATTTGTATGAGAGCATCCCTTCAATATGTGGAGGGAAATCGACTGCTTATGATCTTTTCCCGGACCCAAAAACCCCTGCATACAAATTTGCATAGCAGTAGGGATAGTTCTCATGTTTGGTTGAAATTTGTGTTTTATTCTAATGGGAGCCCCGCTTTTCAGAGAAAGGAGGGGTCTCGAATAACCATGAAAACATTTCTTGACTTCAAAAACTCGCCCATGCATTATTTGGTTCCATTTGCTCGATTAGTTCTCGAGTTCTGCAGAAACTAGTTTTTTATTTTCATGGGAGTCCCCTTTCTAGAGGCTGGAAGGGTCTCGAACCTACATTAAAAAAAATTTGCCTTCAAAATCCTCCCATACCAAATTTGGTTCCATTGGTGCGATCAGGAAGAACCAGTTACTTTAAAAAAGTGTATAATTAAGGAATCGAAAAGTGCTTGAAATTTTCTTGGCAATAAAAATTATGATCTAGATTAAGTATTGCACAAAATTTCAACGTTGATAGAAACGGTCGAAAACTTTGAATAAAGCACCATCCTTTACGAAAAAAAACAATCCAGACTAGACCATATTTTGATTCCAGGCCTGCAAGGAAATTTCAAATTAGGATCTTCTCTCTTTTTAGAGGTATGAAAAAAATTATGAAATTCTTTACAATTTTGCTAACATTGATTTAAAAAAAAAACAATTCAAGCTTTTTCAGAACTTTTTTCTACGAGTCATCATGTTTTGCACATCTTCTCAACAAGGAAAATTATGTATATTTCCATATAATTGACCAGTGATCTNCATGATGCCCCAAAAGTTCAAGAAATCGAAAATTACGCGGAAGTGAAAAACTATAAGTTGATTAATATTGTCTCAATTGCTTTGGATGACATCGGTCATCCAGAAGCAACATGATTTTGTTGATTATCGCTACATTAATGACACCTTTGGTACATAGGCCGAATGAAGGAGCTAGGCTAACATTACATTCCGTTACCCTAATATAAGTAGGGATTCCCCCGTTGCGTAATATGTGAAGATGTAGATAACTCTGCTCGAGGTTCTGGTAACTATTCGCTACATGAAAGACAAAAGCGAAAAAAACCAGATTGTAATATGGTGCGTTCTTTTTTACTTGAATGACCTAATATCCTTTAAGCGAAGGTGTTACGTCCAGGCAGATGTAGGAGATCGCGTACGCCGCCAAAGGCTCGCCAGCTTGTCTCGTCGGCGGGTAAGTGATATTCCCCAGCGCATCACGGGCCATCGGAAGTCGCCACTCTTCCGTGGTGTGCATACGGGTCGCCAATTACCGGATCCATCCTGAATTCGGCCTCGACAGCATTCGAACGAACACGTGTGGTGGCTACCGTCTCGAGTAAATAATCGCCATATAGGAAAGATGCACCACTGACAGCATCATCATCATCTAGATGATGGCAGTGGGATGTTAGGCAAAAATGTCGTTGGTTCGAGTACCACTGTACACATGCCCTTTTCGCTCAATTTTCATAAAACATCTGTTAAATTTCCAAGCCTGCCGCACACTAGCGGAACGACAAAACTTTCTCTCATATCTTTAATTCTAGCCAAAAACATTGTTGTTCACTCTCGGTGCCTCATGGTGATGAGCGAACATCTCCTTCTACATCATAATCGTTACTCCTCGCACGGAGAATATATAACATAACAATTAATGTATGTAAAACCATAAATGGTGGTAATCTCGAGAATGGATAAGCATTAGGCCATCCCTTATTTTGAAAAAAATTGCCAAGTCAAGAATTCCACCTCTTGAAATGTTCGTCTTGACTAGAAAACAAACATACTTAAATTTGAAGACCGCACGTTGGCGTTGAGTGCTCCCCCAACGGACCTGAAGAAATGCTAGTACGGGTGACTACCCACGCGGTGGCCAGCACGCTACTGTAGTGTATGGTCTTGCAGGTCGACCATGATCAGTGTCGTCAGGTTGATAACATTTTATGTTTTTTTTTTTTTTTTATCAATGTTGTTTGGGACACTATATCATCATACCTAAACACTGGTGTACTGATGATATAGTGTCCAAAACAACATTGATAATAAAAAAAATAAAAATAAAAGTTATCAATCCGACTACACTGATCTTGGTCGACCTGCAAGACCGTACTCTACAGTAGCGTGCTTGCCACCGCGTGGGTAGTCACTCGTACTAGCATTTTTTAGGTCCGTTGGGGGAGCACTTAACGTTAACGTACGGTCTTCAAATGTAAGTATGTTTGTTTTCTAGTCAAGACGAACATTTCAAGAGGTGGAATTCTTGACTTGGCAATTTTTTTCAAAATAGGGGATGGCCTAATAAACATCCAATATCGATATATCAAAATTATCAATCGCAAAAGAGTTGGTTTGAATTTTTTCGCGATACAAACGGTGTTTTTATGGTTGTTCCGAACAATTTTCCTTAACCGTGTTTTAATGTTGTGTAAAATATCATTTCAGACCTTTTTTTTCTATTGACAAGCACTTTTTACTGCGTAATTTATGTTTTACAGCGTTTGCACTGCAAACTTAAATTATACACCTTAGCTGAACTGCGATCAGTCACTGGTGTGTAAACCAGATTTTGCCCGATTATGGGGTAATGTTTGCTCAAAAATGTGTTACTTATGTAAAAAAGTGAGGGAAAACCGGTTTCTACATTAGACCCGGGGTTATCTCATAGATGTGTACAGATTCACGAGTTATGAATTTTTAAGTATGTATTCTTGGAAAACTAAAATTGCTATAAACTAAACTAAGACTCCCCATTTCTCAAATTTTATCCATCGTAATCTCGTTATTTCGATGGTTGTAAAGATGTTACTGTAAATCACTCATTCCGATGTGATCTGGAGGGAAAGCTACGTATCAGCATATTTTAATAAAGCTTTGTTTTTGAATCTTCAAAAATTATCGCACCTCTAATATTTTTCAAGAGTAATGAAAAAAGAGTAATAAAAAATATATATTTAAAAAAAAATTTGTTTTTGCCGAAGAAAACATGTCATACGATGAGTTTTTTTTCATCTGCTACGAATACCTTGATTTATCTTTGCCAGTTATTTCCATCAAAACACACATCACCTATCCGTGGACAGAAAAACTTCACACATGTAATCATTTAAATGATTGAATTTGAACTAAAATACACGTTATTATTGAGATCGACAACAACAATATGCATACATTCTTTTTTATAATAGTTTACTTCCAGCCTCATATAAAAGGAAGGTGCATGCCATCTGGTAGTGAAAGTTGTCAGAAGTTCGACTAAATGGTTAATTAAATTTTTTGGATTGGATTAGCACATCAAATGGGGTACAGTAAAATGGATTTTTAAGGTACCTATGCGTAGTTATAGGCCACCGTCTTGTCTAACAAAATAGGTTTCAGCTTAGTATGGCAGTCATTGAGCTCTGTGCGATGTTTCTCTAACAAAGCACTTATATAAAAGGCACATATATAAATAGTAGTTCCCAAGGGGGACTGAACAGTTTTTTTTATATAAATGTTTGTCTTGAAATTTATTTATCTTGATTTTTTTTAAATAAATCACATATAATGAAAGATTCTACTTCGATTAATTAGAAGTTAATAATAACTTGTGAGAATAAAATTGCTCTTGCTACAAAAAATTCTCTATCAATTCTCGTTTTATCCTTGAGCCTAGTACTTTTAGCACTTTTGTTGCGATTGCGCTATTTGCTTGTAAAGTAATTTCCATTGAAAAACTTTCAATGGTTTTTATTTCCCTACTACGAAAAGATTTCATACCATACATATGTATCCTCCTGTTTGTGCATGATGAATATGAGTGACGCTTGCAAGACAGTCGGTCATTCCAATGGCATCCACTGTAATGCTTCACCGTGAACCAACAACCTTTATCTTTCCCTTAAATAACAAGGACACTCTTTAAGGGTGCAAAATCGACCAGGAGTGAAGCATCGTGCAGAGCTAATGCATATGTCCTGCCTGCCATACAATATCCTAGCTTCCAGTCTGAGGTGTATGTAAAGAAGAACGAAAAAAATCAACCCCTAACCTATTCTCGGAACCAACAAAAATAATACATATGCAAAGGGGTTGCAGCGGCTGTGTAGAACGCACAAATGACTCTTATAGGGTTGCTACATCAAGAACGACCGACAATCATGCCTTCACTTGGGTGTGTGATAGAGACCACAATGAACAAGGAAACGAATGCGCGCGCATAAGCACTGTTGGGTTTGGCGCATTTGAAATAACAGGCAACAAAAACAGGATATATGCTACACGCTTTTTCGAAACACCACAACGTTGAGTAGAATTCACCCTAATCAGTCAGAGTGAAGCTACCCAAAACTAGGTAAACTGTATTGTGAGTAATGAGTTGAACAATGATTCACTTTGATCAGAATCATTGGTTTGTTAGCTTGCCACTTCAGCCTTGAGTAGGTTCAGTTATGATGATAGGACAAATTTGAGTAGATCGTACCCAAGTTTGAGGAGTCTCAATGTAGCGGACACTCAGTTTCTTATTAGAATACAGAGAGGTACCGTTGTATGCGGGTGGAAATTAAGCCGAAATGAATCTTCTTCCTCGGTTTTGATCATTGATTTTGGAATGTATTGAGATAACATTAAATTTTGTGGTCATTCTTCGTCCTGCACAAAATTTCCCTCGCAAATTACGGTACCTCTCTGTAAAGGAACGATGAATTTGTAGCTTTTTGTTAGAATCATAATAGGGTATTATATGTGGATTATAACATATTATGTGGGTATGTGGATTATAACATTGTTCGATAGCAAATATAATAATATACCGGCAGTTAATTTATTTTTTAATTTTGACGAGCGTAACTATTGAAAAAACAATTTCAAAATATTATGAAAACATGTTGATTGCAAGACAACATCATCCTATTTCACCATGAAACACGCTACAAAAAACAGACTACCTAAACCAACGAACCAACCATTGATTTCTAGCATACACTCTCGCTTCACTTTACTCAATTTTTGAGTACAATTGTATGCTATCTCTTTTTCTCACACGGAAATGTTACTCAATTTTCGTTAAAAAGTGGATCAACTCAATTTTTGAGTAGATGCACTTTTTACGAAAATTGAGTAACATTTCCGTGAGAGAAAAAGAGATAGCATACAATTGTACTCAAAAATTGAGTAAAGTGACGCGGGAGTGTATAAGTTGACATTTATGTCATGATGGGAGCCCCTGTGACTGATAATTTAGTGCCGGGAGCCCCCTGTTACTGAAAGTAAATGTCACTTTGTGAAACTGCATGTCGGTTTGTGAAAATAAAAATGATTAGATTTTTCTTGTTTAAAAATCGAGAAAAAATAGTTGAGATTCATAAAAAATATTTTTGTGCTAGGAAGAACCACCCATCATCGATACAAATGAAAAAATAACATGTTTTTTTTAAATTAAAACCCCCTGTTCTCTGGTTGAACGTCTAACGGACGATGAGAGTAGCTTAAGCTCGAATCTTTCAAGACTTACATAATTACTCCAGTCTATGATTTACAGGTAAACTTGGAAAATACTATTAAACAATAATAGTTTTCTTTATCCATTTCAACTAAAAGCCGATATTTAATTGTTTTTGTTGAAAAATGAATAACTTATTTCTACATCTGGGTAGAAGTTATAAGACCCATTATTCTCGGTTCCACACTCAAAAACAAGTCACATAAATTTCACTGGAAAAAACACGTAACCTTCCGAAATTAAAAACAATGTGCAAGATACAAGACGTTGATAACATTCATTACAAAACATATTAAAAGTAATGTGATCAGCTTTGAAACTTACATGAATTATAGAAAAAAATCAAGTGAAATTCATGTAACATAAATTCACTTAGAATCTACTTATTAGTTCATGTGAAAATGCCATAAACAAAACCCAACTGATGCCAACTGGTGCAAAGGTGAGGATTTGTTGCTAGACCTGAACATTTCATTCGATTTATTGGATTTTTCAACAAGTAAGTTGTCATATATTCAACTTTAAGCGCAAATGATTGATTATATGTTTTAACATAACGTGGAATCGACGAGTTCGATGTATTGAAATCGTAATGTAGCTACGTAGCAAAGCGTAATTCATAGATTGTGGCTCCAATATTATTAACTTTTTTTTAATTCCAGAGATCATCTGTTATTGGATTTGAGCAGTTTGAGATTCAAGGAAAACTCCGTTACAATGAAGGTCTGTAACATCAATGTTCAAATTCTAAGACAATATCTAATTCACGTGTTTCTTTATATAACAGTGATAATCCAGCCAGATCATTCAACCTTGGCTAAGACGAAGACACTGCAAGTTTCGGCTGCTCCACCAGGAAATTTGACGTGGCGCAAACCACTGACCGAGTAGCACAAAATCATTGCAGACGTCGCGGAATCGCAATTAATAACAGCGGTAGATACGCTCCCTTTCGCAGATATTGGGCACCGGAATGAAACTGTTCCTACAGATATATTACTTGTAGCAGACCCGCCTTCTGCAGTATCAAAAATTTGCTCGAAAAATGTCCTTTAAAAGACGCAAATCCTCACACCTATTTTGCAGCACAAGGTATCAACATGTCACAAGGGGAGTTGAAAAACAATTTATGTGTGGTTGTCTGCAGAGGTCTTCGAGGCTGACAATTTTTTTTAAAAGGATAGGGTACGGAACATACGAAAGGTACTTTCGAAGCCATTCAGCTTGAATATCAGTGTGAGTAAAATTGTTAAGCCGATAATTTATAAGAAACCTCCAAATAACAATAAGTAGCTAGCTGCCAGCATCAATAGGGCGAGGCGCCTATCGAAGTGTCACCGCCATGTGGCTCTTCAAAACATTGCGTAAATATCGGGTAGCGTGAGGCGAACGTCATCATGATATTTTGACATGCTAGCAGAAGGCGCTACTTCGTCACATCAGTGGGCACCTTAAATAAGTGAACTACGCGACGCTAGTGCGTAGGCGGTGCTAGTGAGATAGCGATTACAAACGTATTTGATTTGAAAATTTACAGAAAGTTATCAATAAATTTTGTTCTTGCTTTACCGTTTGTCTGCGGTTCCTTGAAATCGGAAGGGACAGATGATTACCTTTCTTGGTCCTGTTAAGGGATGAAACAACCGTAGGCTGAAGATAAGGGAAGGTCTCGTAAGTAAAGAAATATAAACCTTTCTTGATCCTCTAAGGTATTCAAAGCGATTGCTCAGGCGGCATAATTCCATTGCCCCATTGGCTGGAGAAAAATTCTACAACTTACGTGCAGGTTCTTGAACCACGCTCTCTATGAAACCAGGTTGGCCAGGAGGTTGAATTCCTGACCCAAACGGTCAAAAATTATTTGTCCAAAATGGATATCCACATGCGGAGAGCGTCAATCTAAGCCAGCCATGTCGGGAAACCAAGCGGAAACCCACAAACAACGGCTGGAGATTCTGGTCAAAGAGATCTTCCCAGCAAAGACGGAACGGTGGTCGTTTTGGACGATGAAACGTACCTCACGTTGGACGGCAACGACTGGCAATGGCAAAGGCTACTTCAACTCCCGAAGAAATCATCAGCTGGATGCTGAAGTACATAGCGCAATACTTCAGTTCCCAAAGAAGGTGTTCGATCAGTGAAAAGGGGATGTCACGTCAAGTCCCCTCTCTCTTTTGTCGAGGCTGGCAGTGAACTGCGAGATCTACAGTACGAAGTGTCTCCCGGGAGCTGCCGCTTGCAGCACAAGGATGACGACGTGGAGTTTTAGCCAGATCTAGCGTTGACCCACCACTCGAAGCGGGCGCTGGAGGAAATGGAGCGGATGGAAATGGAGAAATGGAGCCTGCCAACTCCTCTCTCGCACCGTGCCTCAGCTACACTCATTCGGCCAATTTGCTGAAGAGAGTATGTTCAAATAATTTCGTGGCCAGCGCTTGACGGATGTTTCGATAAAAAAAGCGACCAATGAACTGAAGAATATGTTTACAATCTTCTTTTTTACTTATGACCAAAATTTTAAATTTCTTAAGATATACAATGTAATTTAGTTTGTTAAAAATAACATTTTCCGTTTTTCTTTACCATCCATCCGAAAATAGTCGCCTTTTTAAATGCTGCGCATTAGTACGTAAAAAACGAATTGTTATAACCTATCTTAAGAATCATTAAGACTACTACTTACTTTAGACATATGGATCGAGTAAGTTCCACTACAGTCGATTTGAAAAAAATAAAAAATAAGCCTAGGTCGCACTTCAAGCTCTCTCGCTGTCTTCATGGATTAAATATGGCCTCTCGAAACATAATTGAAAATCTGCCTGAGAGCTAGAATTATGAAAAATTTAAAATCTTGTTGTGACCCTAAATTTTCAAAGTGTCTAGCAACACCGCCAAACCAACAACAAACTGACTGCTTGTAACGTAACTCAACGGAGGCGGTTGTCACAGCGACCAATAAAAAACGGTCTTGTTTGACGGGTAAATGGTCTTGTTTTGGCACTAACAGCTGGCAGGTCCTGTCCTAGGTACATTGTTACCCTTTTTGATAACTCCGACGCCACACCGGTGGTTAGTAACCGGGTTGTAAAATGACAATTTGCTCGCTCGGTGAGCAGTCGGTTCGTAAATTTGACAACCCGACCCGACCGAGCCGAGCGGTGCTTTTTGAAGAAAAATAAGCAAAACAAGTTGAAAAGTTAAAACAAAATCTTCATCTGGAAGACTTTCATTTCAATTTAAGTGTTTTCGATTTATT